>JAMZAV010002593.1:0-122602 GCA_024449915.1 Sweltsa coloradensis
TGGTGATAACCCCCCCTCGGGACTCGACTCTGTACTCAGCGGTCACTGTCCAAATGTCCTCCCTGCTGGTGGCTATTTCTGCCCGCACAGCCTTCCTGTGTGATGGATGTGAGATCTGGGCTGTCCTTGTTCCTGATTGGTGATGAACCCCCTCTGGGATCGACTCTGTACTCACGGTGCCACCTGCTCCCATGTCCTCCCCTTGCTGGTGGCTGGTTCTGACCAGCACAAGCCTGTCCTGTGTAGATGAATGTGTAGATATCTGGAGCTGTCTCTTGTTCCTGACTGGTGATGAACCCCTCCTCGGGACATGACTCTGTACTCAGCTGGTCCCAACCTGCCCCCATGTCCTCCCCTTGCTGGGGCTGGTTCGGGACCAGCACCAAGCCTGTCCACCCCGCGTCTCCCCTCGTAAACCCCTTTTACGTTATTCCCTTTAGAAAAATAGTTAAAAATTTAACCCAAATAATTACATTAGCACAGGAGGCGCAATATGACCTTTCGGTTGACGCGCCCTTAAGAAAAATAAAATGAAACAAACTACATTTGCTGGCAGTATACATGTAGAATATTCAAACAAAAATGGGAAAATCATGAAAATAAACATTACAAAATAACGAAAAAGAACAAGACAAACCATTTCTTCTTCCCATTCTATGGCTGGTTTTGACCAGCATGGGCCCCTTTTTCCCTGTATCTCCTAGGTTATAGTGGCGCATTATGACCTAACGGTTGCCGCGCCCTTAATCCAAAAAATAAATAAATAAACACACAAATGTGATCCTTGCGCACGATATTTGATCTCTCCCGATCATATCTAGTTCGTCAATGAAATTACAACGGAAACAAACTTTTTTGTCTCTAAAACGATGTGGTTTGTAACACCCAATTTAATTTAACATCCTAAAATTATATATTATATTTAAATGTTTTATTTATCATTGCATGAGAGAACGTTAATGTTGATGAAACCAATAACTTTTTGTTGAGCTTTTTTTTACGCAATTACGTTTATTATAATGGCAATAACTTTTTCTAAACTAAAGATCAATACTTTGTATTTTCGCCCGAACATTAATGGTTTGTAGATTTCCTTTAATTTTTGTTAACTTCAGATTTGACGACCAAACCATACGTATTATACTTGCTGTTGTCATGACAAAAGAGAATTTGTGATAGTACTCTTTTACGCGTGGCCAGCGACTCTAATGTCGCCACTTGCAAGATATGACCCGTCCATCTCGCATGTGTAAGTTTCAAGGCTATCACGGTCACTGGTGATCTGCCTACTGTGTCACTGTTGTGAAAAAGCCTGTGTTGTGCTGGGCCATTAGTTTTTATCTAGATTGATGGGTCGCAATGATAGTGAAAGTGATAGACGAATCTAGCTCGAAGAACTCACACTGTGTAACTAATTAGTGAACAAGGGGACGTGTTTCGGTTTTGAGTGTCAGTATAAAATTTAATATAACTTAGTTATAATGGGGAAACCCCAAGTCAATAGGTACGCGGGTCTCAATATCTTTCAATATCAAACGTCAGTGTAAATTTTTCTGTATATTCTTGGGACCCAGTTTATGAAGTCCGACAGTGCGCGTCTACCTAGAGATAGTCACAAGACGGTGGTGATTATGTATGATGTATTATAATGTGTTTATAATGCACGTATAGTGCGTGTTAAACTGTAAATTCAGTGCATTGGATAGAAACGTGTTTTTTAAAGGCAACTTGCAGTCTGGTGAAACCTACCTACAAATTCTTTCTATACCAAGCGTCATCTATGATTTACGCGGGGTTTTCAACCAAACTTCGTAACGAGGACAGGTAAGTGTTCCGGATAAGAATATTCAAATTAACGTAACACAGGGATCACATTTACTAACATAATTAAAAATAAGCATGTACACAAAATATGTTTAAAACTGGCATTCAACAAAACTCATGTTAAAGAAGACATCGATATGTTACCTTTAAAGAATATTTGAGTTAAACGTAACAATGGGATCTATTAACTTGAAAAAATTAAAAATTTGAATAAACAAAGTTACTATGCGGTTATGCAAGTTTGGGCAATAATGTTTGTCTTAAACATAGCTTTTTATTGATAAAAACCTATCCTTTTGCAAGCAATAGGTGACATTATGAGTTTGTGATGTTTAATTCATAACCTGTTAGTACAACATTACAGTTTTTCAGTGTTTTTATCAGAAACAAAACACTTAAAAACATAAAGACGATCTGATTAATAACTCACATAATCTAATGCGACGCTTTATGACCAACCCAGTTGAAGCGCCCTAGCTCCTCACGTCGAAGGGGAGAACGAAATTCGCCGCTTCTTGTTTCCAGAGTCTGGATCTAATGATATTAGTCTTTGCGCATTTACACTAACGGTTGACGAACCCTTCCCAAACCAAAAAATAATAATTTAGATTTTTTTTCTTTAAATCCATCAAAAATTTTAACTCCCATTAAAATCCATCTGGTTTTAAAAAAAGGGAGCAATAAATTTTCCCAGGGCCTTAAGCTTTTTTTGTTTAAACGTTTTTTGAAACCATTAAGCCTCGTGTTCGGGTTTTGAATGGGTGGAAAAAAACCCGATCAAATACTTAATTAAAAAAAAATTTTTCCCCCAATAAACGAAACTAGTTGACGCGCCTTGATCTTCTAAAAAATATATTAAGTCACCACCTTTTTTCGTTACTTTTTCCTTTTAAAAAAACTTTAAAAAAATTTTCCCCCAAAACAAAATCGAAAAATTTCTTAAAAAAAAACCAGTTCAATAAGCCCCCATTAAGGACTTAAGGTTTCCCATAAAACACCAATTAAGCCCCCTTTCGGGCTTTTCGGGGTAAAGGGGGGGAAAATATGCCCTAACTCAACCGTGGTTGGGAAATGGAATTCAACTTTAAAACTTCTTTCCCTATGTTGTTATCCTTAGGGGAAAACCAATAATTCAAACACCCCTTTTGGAGGGGATAACGGGCGCTTGGGTACTTTTAAAAAGGAGTCACGTGCCGTCCGGGTTTCCCCTACACCTTTTTTTTTTCCCTCATTTCAGCCTCACTTCAATAGAAAAGGTTAAATAGACAAAAGCACCCCAAATAAAGAACAAAGTTTTGAAAAAATTTTTAAATTATTTGAACCCCCCCAAACCTAACCCTATTAGTTTTTTAAAAACGGCAAAATATTTATTTACTATCGCAAAAAAATTTTCTTTCTTTTATAACTAGTAACAAAAATCATCAAAAAAAAAAAAATTTTTTTTACATGGCAATATAAGGGGGAAATAAAAGAAAGGGAAGAAAGGGGAAGGTAAATTTTAAAAAAAAAAGGGGAAAAAAAAGGAAGGGCCAGGGGGGGGGCCCCCAGAGAGGAAAACAAGGGAAAGGGGGGAAAAAAAAGGGGATTACAAAAAAAATGATTTAAAAAAAAAACAAAAAAAAAAAGAAAAAAAAAAAAAAAAAAAAAAAAAAAAAAAAAAAAAAAAAACGAAAAAAAAAAAAACGTTTTATTAGACGACCCCCACCCCAAACAAATATGAGGTTTCCCAAAAAAATCAGGAACAGCAAATCAGGGATATAATCAAAAACTTTCGCGGAAAAAACCCCGAACGCGAAATCTTTATTTTTTGGGTTCAATTTATTTTTGTTCAAATCTTGATATATAATATTAATTTCATCAGTTTATAAATTATTAAAAAAAATTTCTGTCAAAAACTGATACAGCAATGTACAACACCTAAATCAGTTGCAAAGCCCCATCAGTGGGCGGAACCAGACAATCTAGGGCAGGAAAAAAAATATAGTTGAAAATACATTTTTTATACATAATCAAAGCAATAAAGGAACAAACAAAAAGAAAAGCAAAAATCAATTATAAAGCTTATGAAGGAAATTAACATTAACAAAAACACACAGACAAAAAACCTACAAATAAATAGTAAAAATCAATTTTTGCTCTTTGATATTATCTTTTGTTTCAATTTTTATTAAAAAATTGTAAAATTCCTAGATCAGAAAAACTGGTTTTAATATATAAGAAATTGAATTCCAATGGATACGCCTCTGTACATAAATGACTTTTAAATCTTCAGAATTTAATCTAGGAATTTTCCAAGAGTTTATAAAGTAAAATTTTCTATCACATCAACAATTTTAAAAATATTGGGTAGAAACCTAAAAACATTATTTTCAATACTTTGTAGTATTTCCAGCACGTTACTTCATCCTTCCTCAATCGTAAAAAACAACAGACGGGCAATTTTGGGTTTCAAGGGAAATAAAAATCAAAAAAGAGGGTCAATTCTTTCTGGGGAAAAACGTACTCAGAAAAATTTTCTTACTCCCCAAAAACCATAAGCAATAAAAAATAAAAGGAGGAATATAAGAATTACAAGAACCTCAACATTCTTCATTTACAAACCTCTTATTTACTTATAATTCCCCAATTGTGATGATACTTTTTTAACACATATTCATAATGTTTCTTAAAAAATTTTTTAAATTCAATCTAAGAAAAAATCCCAAAAAATTTAAATTCAACCCCTCTAGAAAAACTTACCATTACAATTTAACGTCAAATGAATATTATCAGCTTTATCATTGCCTTATGAAATTTTATAAAATTTGTTTTGTATAATTATATCAAGTTTTCCCGAGTTTTAAACCCAATCATCATCCTCTTTAGAAACTTTTTGAAGGGGGCGTTTCGATCTCTTTGAATCCCCACCTTCTAAATAAAAGACCAAGTTCCCCGGGAAATAAGATATAATTGATGCCTCCCATTATGTAGATAATATCTATATAAAGAATAAATAACAGGGGTCTAAATTGATCCTTGGGGGACTCCACAAAAAAATATTTAATACTTTTTTAACTATATTTTTCAAGATTTATAAACATTTTTTTTATTTAAAAAATAAACCGCCAAAATATAAAAAATAAGGACTTTCATTATACCCGGGGTTTTAAATTTTTTAAAAGAGGTAAAAAAGGTACTGAATCAAATGTTTTTTAAGTCAAAAAAGACAGCTTCAACCTACCCTTACGTTTACAATCCCCTTTTAGATAAAATCTGTAAATGCTAGAAGGGCACTTTCGTTGACCTACCTTTCCCCAAACCATGCGGTTTTCACTTAAACCCTTTAGAGCATCATTTATGAATAAACCCCTTTTGGAAAATATTTCAATAATTTTTCCCAAATTGGAAGAGTTGATATAGGCGATAAGAATTCCCATCATCTTTTTACCTTTACCCCTTTTGAAAAGGCGTTACCCTTTCCAAATTTTAGCTGTGTTGGGAAACACCTACAAGAAAAGAAATGGGAAATTAGATACGTTTCCCTAGTAAAAAATATTTGGTTGCCCAAAAGGTTGCCAAAGGGTCACCAACAGGTCACCAACTATTCCCCAATGTGCCCAATGATCCCAAGTGATCACCAACACAGCCAAATGGTCGCAAAAAGGTCGTTTTTGTGTCAAAATACGCATTGCAGAGTTGGTGGGCCCCTTTGGTGCCTTTGGTGAAGTTTGGTTCTATATTTTTTTGAAATTTTGGTGGCGACCCTTTGGGAATCACTTGGAAACCCGTTTGGCGATCAAAAAAAGCTTTGGTGATCTGTTGGGGACCGCTTGGGGACCGTTTTGGGATACAAATATTTTTTACCAGGGTAAAACCGACTATTTATGCGCATTTTTTAAATACAGCATGGAATCTCTAATTGTTGCGGAGCTTCTAATTTTTAAAGGGGTTAATTCTGAAATGACTTTTCATTTGTTTTCTTTTGTAGCGGGAGATTCTTGCTTTCTTCTATTTAAATCTTTAAACTTACCCAAACACTTTAAAAACTACATCGTTTACAAAAAAACTTTTTTTTTAAAAACAGCAATAAACTGGATTGACGTGTAGGATACCCCATTCTCTTTTAAGAGGCTAGTATACTCTTTTTTCTCTTGTTACCCGTCAACTTATTATAAACGCCTAAAGATTTTGAAGAAATATCCCTTTTAAAAAAAGACTTAAAATGCTCACGCTTTGAAAAACGAATCTGATTATTTACCCCATTTTTAACTTTCTTGTATTCCCCCCAGTTTACTGCCCTTTTAAAAATTCTAAATTCTTTGCGCAAGTCTCCCTATGCAGGATTCTAATATTTCTGTTAAACCATGGGGGTGGTTACCCTTTTAAATTTCCCAAATTTTAAGGGGGTGCATGCTCATTTTGAGGTTTTGACTACTTTAACAAAAAAATTTTAATTATCATTGCACTTACCCCCACACCCAATTTTGGGCAATGGGACCACTTAAGATATCTTATCTACTTGCTTTCCCGTCAAAATTTTTATAATTTCTAGTATTTACAAATTAAGGAAGAAATTTTTCTTTTTTAAACTTACAACACAATTTAATAAAATTTATGATCACTTAATCCTCACTAATAATAAACCCGACGAATAATATTTTCATTGGATTTGCATAAAAATGATCAATTAAAAGAAGTGACCATTATTTAACCCCAGTAACAGACGTTTTCAATTTTACCAATCCCTGTGATCTATAAGAATTTTTAAATTTTTTACGGCAAAGTCTTCTTTCTCAACAAGTTGAAATCACCCCAGAAAAAAAAACATTCATTGCTTCCGATTTAAATTATTACTAAACTTCAAAACAATCTGAAAATTCTTCTAAAATTTACGTGTGGAGCTGTAAAAAATCTATTAATTTTTTATTTTTTATTTTATACTAACAAAAAACGTGAGATTTGTAGGGCCAGCCAGCAGTCAGTCAGTAGAAAAAACGAAATCCTTTATGCTAAAAAACCAGTTAAATTCAAAACCCTGGGGTGTGAGCAGGGAAAATATTGAAACCAAGGTATTTGCCCCAGTAGGAGGCCTATATTTTCCTACAAGTTTAAGACATATTATCAAGATTTTAAAAAGTAGGCTCTGGCCTAAGAATTAGACCCCGGGCTTGCAAAGAACAAAAAAAATTTAACAAGAAAAACACAAAAGGAAAGGCAATCAATTACAATCAATACAATCGATAAAAAATAGTAATTTTAGTAGGCCTAGGCCCAAAAAAATTTGTTAGGCATAGGCCTTGGTCGGTGACCCTTTGGGTTTTGAAGCCCAAAAACCAGTAGGCTAGGCTAGGCTAGGCCTATGCGTGGGAAAAGTTCAAAAACTGTTCTTTGGCTACTGGTAAAAAACGTCTTTAAACGGCGAAATTTTTAAGAAAGTTCGATCGTTACGAATTGTGCGCGGCCCCTGGGTAGGCTGAGTGGGCCCCAGGCTGGCCTAGTAGGACGGCGAAGTGCGCAGTTCCAAAATCCTGGCGGAATATGCAGAATACGAGCAGAAACCGTATTTGGTAGGCCACAGGTAGGGCCTGGGAAATGGGGAGTCCATCCCCAGGAGTAGCCCCCAGGTGGGCCCTGGAAGTAGGCTGGGCCGGCTACGCCTAGGGAAAATCGGTCGGCCCCCAGATTGCGTCGTTTTCCCAATCAGCCCAGCAGATGAGTGTATTTGTGAAATCCTGAAATTTTCCAGTCCACGCCGGAAAGAGAGTAAGTCCATAGACTTTAGAACGGGGCTAAAGACGTTTGCAAGAAGCCAACGTAATTGGTCATTTGGGCTTTGATTGGGGTCTGATTGGGGTTTCAAATAGTAATTCACTGGACTAGTTCATTATATTTTTGTAGGGGTTTCCTTTAAGTTGCATAATTTAAGAAATTTTTACATCAGAAATTGTGAAAAAATTTGTTGTTTTGTTGTAGCTTTTCAAATCACGGGGAGTATTGAGGGGGCGCGTGTTGGGGTCGACTTTTTTGGCAAAACCCCCGCCGAGAAACTAGCAGTGGGTAAAGTTGCATGGTTTCCAAAATTTCCACTAGGGTCGCTAGGTGCGGCGTGTATTGCCGAAGTCGGTTAAAAAAATATTTGGCTTTGTTTTCAGCCCCTTATTGGCGCGCGACGAATTAGATTAAATTTAATGGGGAATTTTTTTAAAATTGCTAAATTTGAATAAAGATTTGATTTTTTTAAATTTAGGAGGTGCACTTGGTTTTTAAACAAAAGAAAATTTTCGAAATAATAAAATAAGGAAATTTTTAGAAATATTTCGTTAAAGGGCAGAAAGGGTTACCTAAAAAAACTCCCCAATTGAAAAATTATTTTTACAATTTTTTTTATTTTTAAAACAGGTTTAACTGTAAAAATTTTTAAAATGGGTTCTAAATGGAAAACGGAAGGGGGGTGGGAAAAACCGATTTCCCCCTTTGGTTTCTACCATTATTTTAAAACCTATGTACTAATTACATTCATACCCCCCAAGGGGGAGGTAAAAAATTAGTAAGGAATTTAAGAGGGCGTTTTGGGTTTTTTAATTTTAAATGTAAAGTAATTTTTGGGGTTTTTACTTTCACGGGATTCAAAAAAAAAACAATCCTTTCTAAAATTAGTAACGGGTTTAAAGGTGAAATTTCCCTTGAACTAATTTTTAAACTTTTTGGCCCAAATTTTGTAAAGTAAACTGCTTTTAAATTCAAGTCCGGAAGTGGAAACCACTTGGCTAAAAAATTTAAAGGAGCAGGCTCCTAAACCCGGGCAAAAAACGTGTTATCAAATTTTTTTTTTTTTAAATGAAAAATTTTAAAAATTTTTAAAAAAACCCCCCCACGTCAAATCCCCCCCTTTTTAAAAGGTTTTTTTTTTTCCCTTTTATAGGGGCCCTTTGAAAATCAATTAAAAAAATTTTGGGAAAAGGCCCTTTGATAAACCGGGAAAAAAATATTGGCTTTTAAACGCCGGGTTAATAAAAAAAAGGGGGATTTTTTAAAAAAAAAATTTTTAAAAAAACTAAATTTTTAAAACCCCCGCCACCGTTCATAAACCCCCCTTTTTCCCCAAAAAAGCTTCCTTAAGAAAATTTGATATAGTGAAAAGGTGTCCAAACGGTAAAAATTTTCCCTTTGAAAAAACAAAAAAAAAAAACATATAATATTGACACCAAAAAAAAAAAAAAACAAAAAAAAAAAAAAAAAAAAAAAAAAAAAAAAAACCCCCCCCCCCCTTCAAAAAAAAAAAAAAAAAAAAAAAAAAAACAAAAAAAAAAAAAAAAAGAGTGGGCCCTCCCCCTCGCCAAAATTAATACAAAAATACAATTAATAAAAATTAAATACAAAAATACAACAATGGTTGAGGACCATAACATTCAAAGGCCTGTCCAAAAAAGGCACATCCACGTCTTTGAATATTATGTCTAGCAGCAAGGTTTTTTCAAAAGCAATTTTTTTTTAACGGTAACCTTTTATGCCCCGTGGGGGAGGTGAAAGAAGCAATTATTGACGAGAGCAAATTTTTGTTAGAACACAAATTTACCAAACTGGGTTTCTCAAAAGTTTTTTCGAGGGGGGGAATTTGCACGTTCGGTTTTCGGAAAGAATTTATATTAAATTTCCCGCAAGCCCAAAGACGAAAATTCCTTTGGGTGTTTTTTTATTAAATTTTTATTAGTGCTGTTTCTTTTTATCGAAAGTTAAATTTTCGTGGTAAAATTTCGGTTTCAAAAATTACTTTATTCATACACCCACCTTATCATGTGCTTAAAGATCCCCCGTAGGCCACAAGTTACGTCATTCCAAATTCAACACACCCGTGGGTTGACCGGATATTAAAATTTATCCGTAGTTTGCTATTTTATCACTTAAAAAAATTTAAACAACCGTGGGTTTCATAGTTTTTAGGGCCCTTTTGCACGGTCGCTTTATTATCAAAATTATCATCAACGCGTTAAATTGTTCCACGACGTAGAAATCCTCACTTATCCCCCGTTTCACTATCATAACTTTACTTTCAAGTTCACATTCATTATACTCATGCATCATTTTTATCTGTCGCGTTTTAAGTAACTTCAAAATTGTCTAATTACAAAAGGGCAAAGGGTTTAAAACGCGGCTATCGCAGCAGGTTTTGTGAATCGTCAATATAAATTCAAAGTTTTGTTATTGTCGGAGTAATCCCCGATTTTATTTACGCAGTGTTGTAAAAAAGGCCCCTTGCCCAAGAATTACGAAGTTTCGCAAATTTTTTTCCTTAGAAGAGTTTTCGTTGTTGGTTTTAGTTTTTTTTACCGGGAATTTTTCCCCGATTTAAAAAACGAATCGTCGCGTTCAAGAATTTTACTTCTTAGACTCGGTCAAGTTTTTGCCCCAGTTTTAATAAATCATTAGATCAGTGGCAAAGGGAGCCCACCCCCTGTCAGTTGAAAAGGACTGTAGGCCAGGCCCATCTCCGCTCCCCCCTTTCCCCAACATGTTTATTGAAAAAAAACGTTACATTTATTTAATAACCCAAAAATTCATAATTCAGTTAATTTCTGAATTTTCTGTTTATTTCCCAATTTTAAAATTTCCCAAGCGACTGTAAAAATTTTTTAATCCAAAAACCCCCACCAATTTGAAACGTTTAGGTCGTTTATTTTTATGTCATCGGTTGACGCGTTAAGTTTTTAAAGGTAGTTCGAAACGTGGGCCGGCTTTGCTCACCGGTCCCAATGTTTTTCCCCGGCCTTGATTGTTCCCAGTTTCTTAGGTTTTTGTTCACGGAATTCGAGTTGATTGACTTGGTTACACCCGATTGTCACAAGTTCCGATTTTCGTTGCCACGTTTCTTTTTTGGGTTAAAACCCCGGTTAAAACCCCTTTATCTAGTTTATTGGAAGAAATAGGCTTTCCCCGGAAACGTTTGGGTTTCCCATTAGTCGACCGGGGAAACTTATATTGTTTAAAATTTTTTTAATTTTCCAAAAAACTTCAAACCCCTTCAAAAAGGGTTTTCGAAGCGAGCTTTTTCCTGCGCCCATTGACCATTTAAACCTCTATTTCCCCTTGGGTTTTTCCCAAAATTTTTCCCAAAAAATCTTTCGAAAAACCCTCGTTTATTAAATTGTGGTCTGGGCCCCAATCCAAAATTGTTCCCCAAGGCGTTGAATCTTACCCGTCTTTTACGGGTTTGAAGGATGAAAAACGGTTCATTAATTTAAAACTCATTTGGGGTGGAGTCCTTTTTGCCCTAAAATTTAAATTCACGGGGGAGATTATCGCTTACTAGCGTTAGTTTGAAATATTCGTCACTAAAAGAATTTTGGGAATTACGAATTTTACTTTACTTTTTCCTCTTTCTCTACACTTTAATTTCGTAAAATAAAGAATTCCCCCGTGACCTTTAACCTTTGTTAATAAAAATTTTTCCATGTAGAATTTTACTTAGTTTGAACTTCTTAAATAACATTTTCCCGAAAGGTACTTTGTTCAATTTTAAACCCCATCCTTTAAACCTTTGTTAGTTTTTTAAAAATCAACCTGTTGTTTATAACCCGATGTCATTCGTTTGTTTTTATTTCCGATATTTTACTTTTTTTTTAATCCCAAAAACCCCCTTTTTCAAGTTTAATTACCCAGCGTTTTAAAAGTCAAAAATCCGTTTAACGTCTCCTAAAAAAGGCAAGCTTGTTTTTTTCATTTACCCAATGTGTTTGTGCAACATGTTTTTAATTTTAAAACACTTTGTTTTCCCCAAAGATGTCAGGTGGTTGTAGCCTATGATTTTAGTTGGGGGGCGATGAAACCCCTTTTTTATGGCCATGCCCGTTGGGGTCATTCAGGTCGGGGGGGTGTAATTTTCGTAATATTCCCCCCCCGATAATGTAAAAACATTTGTAGTTTAACATTTTCTCAGTCTCAAATATTTTTAGGTTTGATGCAGCTCCCATGGTGAATGAATTAGGCAAAAAGGTTTTATTCAAGTTCTGGTTGAACGTTTGGAGGCCCAACTTTCCACAAGTAAAAATCATTCTTATTTAAATTTTATATCAAATCCTGAATTTGAGGCCCGCCCCATGTATGAAACACAAAACTTTATTAAATAACCGTTAAAATTAAAATAAAAAGGGGGACAGGGAAAAATTGAAACCCCTTCTTAATTATTTTATTTTAAATTTTTCAACCAAAATCAGTTTAAAAGTAGGGCCAGGCCAAGAATTATGACCGGTCTTGCAAAGAACAAAAATTCAAAAAAAACCCGGGGGGTGGGAAAAAAAATAAACAAATCTTAAGAGTTAGGCCTTATTTCCTAAAATATTTGTTTAGGCCTGGCCTTTGTTTTGACCGGCTTTTAAGCCAAAAAAACCAGAAACACAGGAGGCCATTCAAAAATCAAAAACGCTTTGGCTATTAAAAAAGTTTTTAACACGGCGGTTGTTGAAATTGTTGAACTTTCGAATGGCTGGCCCCAGGTAGGGTGTACCTGGCTGGCTAGTAAAATCCCGTTCCGAACCGGGGAATTGAGAATAGAGAGAAATTTTCGTTTTGGTAGGCCAAGGGTAGGGGGCCTAGACGGGGGAGTCCATCCCCATGAGTAGACCCCGGGGAGGCCCGGAAGTAGCTAGACTAGGAAATAGCCAAACGCTGGACCCCCAGTCCATCTTCCTCTGACCCCGAGTCGAATGTTCTCGTCTTTTCCCCCGAAGTAGCAGACGACGCTCGAAATTTTGCAAAACCCTTTGTCAAGGGGGGTCCAAGACAACTTCCAAAGACATTGACGTGATTGGTCAATTGGCGTTGATTTAAGCGTCTGATTGGTGGATTCACAATTAGTAAATCACTGGACTAGTTCATTATCAATTGTAGGGGTTTTCCTGGAAAGGTTGCACCATTTAATGAATATTTACATCAGGAGGGCAAGGGTTGTGTTTTGTAGCGTCAAATCACAGAGTATTTGGATGCACAGGCCTTGGGTCGACCAGTTTGGCAACCCGCGAGAAACTAGCAGAGTGGTAAAGTTGATGGTTTCCGTCGGTAAAAGACAGTAGCCTTACAGTTGGTGGTTCCAATTTCAGTCATAGTGTCGCGGCGCGTATCGAATATATTGTATTGGAAATATTAATGCGGTAATTTAAATGTCGCAATAACATTTAAAAGTTTGCACGGTGAGTTATTTAAATATGACGTAGCACGTAAAAGTTATTTAATACAGTTTTATGTAGAAATGTTCAGATAATAATCGATAATTGTTTGATAATAGTAAAATAAAGTAATTAAGCAGTTAAATCCTAAGGCAGTAGCAGTGTGTCCCAGCTACAAAAACCTATCCGAACCACATCCTTATCAGAGATATTCATATCCCACCTTTGCCTGTTGACTCAAAGTGAATCTGCTCGCAGTCCCACTAGTTCGGGGAACGCAGATACCGTGGAAATAAACACAACACAGCCACTTCAGAAAGTTGACTCTACAATGATTCATGGAAGTGGAAACAGTAAACACCGGAGCTTACCGGAGTACGCAACCCCTGTTTTAATGAGAGCGCGTGATCGCACGTCCAGAAATTAACTAGAGATAAGATACTAATACTGATTCAGTGGCCAATAAAATGCTGAACGTAACGGTAGTGGCTAGACCAATCAAATAGGTTTAACAGGTAACGGTATAAAAGTCCCCACCGTGAAAATGCATTTTTTAATATCTCGATCATATTAACGCGTCGCTAGGCTAGTATCCCAGTACATAATTAACTAAGATTAGAAGTCCCCAAAACGTACCTAGAATCAATCAAAAAGCAACTAGTAATGCTATGAGTGAAGTCTCTTACTCCAGCTTTTCCTCATTGCAGGAATCTAATTCAAATTGTTGCTATCTCCCAGACGAAAACAAAACAATGTTAGACCTACAAGCTAGCAAATGTTCACGCATCAGATCGCTACAATCAAGAAGATGAAAATATACCTTTGCGTGTAATGTTCCCTAAATGTACCGATCAATCAACAACAAACTAGAAGATTTCAAGTACCTAAACCCCGACATATTTAGCATTGCTGAACATTGGGTTGTGCGGCCCCGAAGCTGCAATATTCTTCGCTTGACACTTAATCCAAATAAATTTTAAAAAAATCTTTTCAATGAAATTTATTACAAAAATAAATTCACCTTAAACACATTCCTTTTTTTTTTCTTGCAAATCCAATAATTGTAAGCACATTAAATACGCTATATAAATGAAATATATAATATATTCAATAAAACTATGACGGGACCGATATATAAACACAAATATATCTTTTATTATTATTATTTTATAAACTTAGAAAGCAATTTATCCATCAAAACACACCCCATAAACACATTATTTATTTTATTTATTTATTTTATTATTTATTTAACGTCTTCCTATTCAGTTATAAAAAATGATTACAAAGGAGGACAATTTCAATTAATTTACAATGTAACAGGCGGCTAAATATGACATACTCACGTCGAAAGCGCCCCAATTTACTAGTTCGTGTTATTTTGTAGTTCATCCAGAAGGTCCAGGGTTCGATTCCCGATCACATTAAAAAAGTTTTTAATTTTATTGGATGAAGTTCATCAGTCGTGGATTTGGATTGGTTAAACGGTGATTAGGAGCTCAAAACAACAAGGCACATCATACATTACTATGTTGTCCGAATCCGTCTGTTGATCTTGTGCGTTACCGTGGGTGGATCGTGTCCAGTTTGATGATCGCTTGTTTCTACTTAACTTTCCCGGTCTCTAGTTGGTCATTTTCTACCGTCCGATGGTGTGGGCCCCTACAGGATGGCTGGGAAACTTTAAATTTAATGCTCCCAAATGAAAATCAGTATGTGACTGAGGACAGTCAACTCTAAATACGAAGTATTGTTTATCATTTGAAAATCCATAAAAGAAACTTAAAATATTCTGCATTTTCTTTTGATTTAAGATATAAATATTGACCAATTTAATATTTGGTGATGCGTTAGACCTCAATAATAACACAACGTTAGTTATCAAAGCATCTGTAATGGATTGTGGCCCCCGTCTGGGCCCGGAATAGAATTTTCCAGAGGCATGGCTCGATTAATCGACAATGCGAATTCAAGAGAAAAGTCCTCGCAAACATCAGTAGTAAGAGGGAGGTTTATATTCCACGAAAAACTGGAGACGAGCACTCGAAAATCGTCGTCAGGGTAACCTCCTTATCATGACGACCTCTCAAAAACGATGACAAAGTCGATTGACGACGGCGGACGTGAGAAACCCACATTTTCCCTCCCATACCTTGTCCCCGTTGGCGCCGGGATAGAATTGGCCCATAGCATGGGCTCTGATAATCGTAAAAGGCGATTCAAGAGAAAAAGTCCACCTCACAAACATCAGCTATAAGCAGGGGTGAGTATATAAGTCCCGAAACTAGAGGCGAGCTTGGCAATCGTCGTCGGGGACTTGCCCCCTTCCCTTGCGAACTCCGGACGACGATGACACGACACAAACAAACGATGACAAAGTACGATGACCCCCCCCGTGAACGCGACGTGAGGAACCCCTTTACTCCCCTTACCCGTGACTGGTTCTGACCAGCATGGGCCCCTCCTCCCCCCCCCCTTAGCTAAGATTGGTGGCATTTATGACCTAACGGTTGACGCGTCGTATAATTCAAAATAAACCACAAATAAATCCCCTACCTTGGTTGGCTCTGACCTCAGGGCCCTCCTAAC
Organism: Sweltsa coloradensis; assembly: GCA_024449915.1. Taxonomy (NCBI): domain Eukaryota; kingdom Metazoa; phylum Arthropoda; class Insecta; order Plecoptera; family Chloroperlidae; genus Sweltsa; species Sweltsa coloradensis. The sequence goes on from JAMZAV010002593.1 coordinate 15,552, forward strand.
CGTCACCATCATCTCCTAGGATAGTATGGTGAATTATGACATAACGGTTGACGCGCCCTTAATTATCACTTCTCCCCCTCCAAAAATGATACCTAAATCGTTCAAGTAATTTAGTTTACAAAATTAAATTTCCATCATACACATTTCTATTCATCTTTCATTAAAGTTAATAATTTTGTTTGCTATTTTCCTATCTTCACCATTATTTTATTTCTTATTATATACCACATAGAAAACAATTAATCATGAAAACACCATGTACTCATTTATAACGTTTAATTTCACAGGTGGCGCAATAAGACCTTACCGGTAAGCGCACTAGTTTCCTCACGTCGTCGTCTGTCAGTGTTTATTCGTAGCTTACGGATTATTTTAGCAAACGGGACCTAGCTCCAAAGTGACTTAGTTTAACAATTGTTCCTTGTTTCACCAGGAACCCGATTATTTGCATTAATTGGTTAGTGGACACCCATTTCAAAGATTCAAACAAACATACCTTTACGGAGATAACAGAATACTGTAATAGAATCAATATAATCATCAGACACTTATAAACTCATTTCAATTCACATACAATATCACAGACGGCGCAATAAAACCTTACCGGTTTAAGCGCCCTAGTTTCTCACGTTGTGTATAAGGAGGCTTGTTGTAAAATTGTGATTTGGCCAGGAGCATGGCTCTGCTAATTTATACAGGCGAAGAAAGTGTCAAAGTCCAACTCGGAAATATCAGCTTAACATGAGGGTAGTATGGCAATTATCCCGAAAACTATAGGCGAGCACGGAGGCAGCGTCAAAACTCCCTTCTTTACCAGCGGGCGATTTATGAACAGCATTGGGACTTTTACTCTCCATACCACTTAGGACTACCAGTGGCGCTTTTTGACCGACGGTGAACGCGCCCCCTTATACCTAAAAACATAATAAACCAGCCTTCAAATCAGGTGTTTCTTTATTTGAAACCGTAATTATTTAAACAAAATAAAATTAACATCATAAAAATTTCTTTAATTTCTTTATTTTCATCACATACATAAATTTTGTTTTGCGTTAGTCCTGTATCTCAATTTTATTTGTTATTTATACTCTTAGCAACAATTCTTATCATCAAATACACCGTAACCTCATCTCATTTCTTCTTACACACAGGCGGCGCAATATGACTAACCGGTTGAAACGCCCTTAGTATCTCACGTCGTCCGTTAAATTGTGCTAATGCACAGGGGACAAGATAAATTGACAACGCTGTTTCCTAATGGCTCCCATATTAAATACTGTCTCCTCCTTCATTCTCCAACCACAACTTCGAGCTGAAATTCCGAGCCTCGCTTTATCTCTGAAGATCGTTCGACCGAGCACAGATCATTTAAAAAACTGTTTTGTTCGTTTCAATTATATTTTTAATGGCGCCCTTCTTTTCGTTCGTTCAATCTGAAAAGCTTTGAAATATCTCTTCGCTCTTGTTCGTTGTCTCGAAGCTTAGACGACGCAGCTTAAAGGTAGTCGCTCGTAGAGTTCTGTGGATACCTGGACATCGTGAAAATAAAAAAATAGAGGGAAATTAACACGCGATCGGCTGTAAGAAGCTTCCAGCGTCGCGACTTGATTTCAATTCTAGTTCCCGTCTCCAGATGTCAAGAGTGGATTCAAGTCAACGCATTTGTTAGATTCGAAAGCATCTAAGGATGGTGCAAAATAAACAAATTCGTTAGTGTGATGCCCACATTGACTAATAAAATTCAGGCCACTAGTCTCGACTTCCACGTAGAGAAGAGGGGTTACACACGTCTAACGCACGGATATAATAAACGGATAATAAAAAGGCTGATTAAAAGATGTGACACATGTGATGTACCTTTAACCGTACATCATAAGCTAGCAGAATGTACCAAATATGTTGCCTTTGCGTTCGCAATTTGATCTCTCTTAAAATCATATGAAGAACTTCTATTATATGATAACGGCAAAGTAATCTATTAACCAAAATTTAAAGTGAACATTATACACATCTGCTATTTTCATTATAAAAAAATAAATAAAATAAATTTTATTTAGAGTCTACCCACTCAGTTATATAATGATTTCAGTGGGGGACTTTAAATCAAAAGCGACCAAGCCAACCCTGCAGGCCCGACGGCATGCGACGAGTGTGAGCGATAACCAACCTAATGAATCGATATTTTTAATATGGAAATATAGCAATCAGTGGATGGACAGTGCGAACACCCGCGAATCAACGCCAGAATCAAACAAGGCCGATTCAGAACAACTCTGAAATTTATTAGTGTGCTTCGTTGCGAGGACGGCCTCCAAAGTCACGTTACACACTCCTTAAAACAAGAAAACTGATGACTTATTCACCATACATTCTTTTGTTTTGCTATTACTATATCCTCATCATTTATTTTTCGAAAAACAATATGTAACATCAAATAGGCTACACATTAACTCATCTCATTAACCTTTTATCATCACTGGCGGCGCGCAATGTGACCTAACTGGTGAAAGCTGCCATAGTTCGTCGTCGGTCTGGCGGCGGCCGCTAGAATTTAGTCCATGAGCATAGCGTAAGCAGAAGCACATCGTAAAAGAAGTAAAGAGACGAGTTTTATCTGCAAACATAACTTTAGTGGTGTATGGAAAGGTGTCCTCACCCCATCCTTATACTATGAGCTACGATTGACGCGCCCTTAAATCAATAAATTTTTAACGTTATCCGATTTATTATCAACACAAGATTATACTATAGGTTATTATATTAATTCATTACTTATATAAATTATTTTAAATTTTTTTATATACAACGTCACGGTAGTTTCGACTTTCCGACCACAAAGTTGGACTACATTCTTACATATTGATATTAAAAAAAAAAGATAAACGGACATAACTTTAATTTGCATCTTTACAATCCATCATATTTTTTTATTATAAACTAAAAACCATAAAACTCATCAATTTACTTTCAATATCACAGGCGGAGCGATATGACCTAACGGGTTGTAGAGCCCTAGTCCATGTCGTCATACTGTCTAGCCATAGGTTCTTCGATTTATATATATTATTTACCCAACAAACATTGTTCACTCTGAGGATTACTCTGGGATTTCGTTTATGGGAGGAAGAGTCCTGGGTACTACCTGTTTTCCTATGCTTTTAATAACAGGGAGTGATACACTAAGAGCAGTGTACAGGTAGCACAACCCTGGGATATCCTGAGTACTGCCCATGAAAGCAGCACAGAGGCAGAGCGTGGGTTGCCTTGGAGTATCTCAGTAGTACAGAACAGGTATAATAGCTCCATTTGAGGTAGCTCCAGGCAGATGTAGGCAAAAATGAGTGTTGGGTATCCTCTGTATGCCCAGAAAGGTAGCTCCCAGGCAGGGAAACTTGGTTGGGAGCTTGTTCCTCCGAGGATTACTTTGGGGTTAATTTTATGGGAGGGAAAGAGCCTCCTGGGTACCCCTTTCTTCTATCTTTTAACATGGGAGTGAGAACACTAAGAGCAGTGTACGGTAGCACAACCCTAAGAATCTGAGTACTGCCAGAACGAGTTTTAGCTCCCAGGCAGGAAGATTGTGGGTGGGACTGTCGGCAATATGCTAGATTAAAGCATATAATTTTTAATACATAATAATAATTCCAATATTGCCCACTAGTGCTGCTAAATAGAGTTCCTATTGTGTGAAACATGTTTTTAGTCTAACAAAACAAAATAAATTAAAGCTTTGTGAAAAGTATTAAATTTGCCTTTAAAATTTTGCCACATTTTGATCAATTAGACGTGTTATTAGATTCAAAACTGAATACCAAATATTTGAATAATAACAATACATAGGGATGCACACGATTATCGCTATTACGATCAATAATCAATAATGGTTTATTTCGATAAGCGATAAACAAACATTCCATTATCGATTAATCGAAACATTAAACAATAATCGTCAACAGTTGGCACGACTTAAAAACTCTAAAGATGGAGTTATCTCACGCTGTGTCATGGACACTAGAGATTTATGTTTGGAATTGACCTATCAGTGGGATAACGGAAAGCCAAACACATGACATACGAAGACAGGCCAGGCCGTAAAACGGAACGTGATTGTTTGTTTTGACTTACATGTAGCAACAATTGAGGTTCCACTTATAGATGGAACGGGCTTTATTGTGATTTGATAATGACATTACCATTTTGATAATCGATTAATGAAAAAGATTGATGTGCATTCCCTTCAATAAAGTAATTAATTACTAATAATAAAGTATATGAATATATTTTAAAAAATTGTAATTTTCTTTCCATTATAAAGTATTGGTATTTAAGTTTTTGACAAAGAATAGTCCTAGTTGATGCAAATTTGCCAAAATTTAAAATAGAGTATTCACTTTTTCAACTTTTGTTTCAAAATTCGAAACATTAAATAAGGGATTAGTTTGTAGGGCATACATGTTTACCTAACAATCGTTTTTAGGAACCCACACAGCCACAATTGCATGAGAGGCAGAAGTCACAATGTGTGACGGCATATGCCGTTATTTGGCAATAGTGAGTACTGTAGGTGCGCCATCAATCATTTATAACATATATCCTATTGCACTCTCACCACTTTCTTTTTTCGTGCTTGCACATGTTTAGTTCATGGTAGACCATTGACCATCCCTAAAGAGAAGTCCGGACTAGTTAATTGCAATTAGATGTCGGGTTTATAGGCCTATAACATTATGGTTTCCATTATCCATTTTGGTAATCAATCTTATCAAAATTTTCAATCATTTAAAATCTATTATCTTGGTCTCGATGTACTGATAAAACAATTATGTATAAACGATTAATAAATCTATCAAATTACAAGCGTTGTGGTAAACTATAGATCTGCTGATTGTAGATTTAAGGGAATTTTTATTAAATTTCTTATTTATGATCCAGGACAGTACATGGTACACATACGGATATACATACATAGTCTAACCGTTACATTTCACAAATAACAAAGAACAGTGACAAATAACAAATAACATTAACAGCTAACAAATACAAATCAAAAAGAATACAATAACAATTAAAATGCAATTATGGTAAAAAACGTAAGTGGAGGATTTAGGAATAGTCTAGAGAAGAGAATAAAAAAGAATTTTTCTGCAAATTACTTCTAGGTCAACTGAATGATTTGGAATTTTTGATATCATGGGGAGATATGTAGAGAATGCGGCAAAAGAACATGTTGGAAACTTTATAAAAAATGAATGTCCAAACGACGGGATGAAATATTGGCTACATTTTGTGTTGGGACTGTGATTGGTCAAATTGGTGGGGAAAAAAGCTCAGGGTCCGAATGGACAAAAGTTGCAGCTGTTGAATAGAGTTGAAGTAGCGTAAGAATACGTATTGGGAAAGATGTCCTGCAAGAGATCCGCCTAGAGAGACCAGCGATTATTCTTGTCAGCTCTTTTCTGAATGATAATATTCTTGAGCATGGACAGACGAGCCAAAAAAAGTATACCAATGAGTGATTGAATGAATAATTGCATGAAAACTAAAAGAAGGGATGATTCGCTGGAGATGATTGTAAGTTTACGGAGCATGAAGCAGCCGCTTAGTAGCCTGTGCGGTAGGTTCATGCACGCTTTGGAAACGAACTTCAGTGGCTTAGCAGCACCTGCTTGTTTAGTCCGTTATAACTCAGTCAGTGTAACAAGGCGGCTTAGAAATGTGAAATATCAACGAATGCAAGACCTTGTACACACTATTCACAATTGCGATGGCCAGAGCGATTGCCGTCAGGGCTACAGGGTTGGCTTGGTCGCTGGATTACTGTCCCCCACTGAAATTCAGTTATATATAATGAGTGGGTACTCTCAATCGATTATGTATTTATTCATTATGGTGTACACCAAGAATCAGGTATTGTGAAACAGACAACCATGGAGACAAAGCGCGCATAAAACCGACTGCACATTCCTAGTTCTACGTCCGCTATTATCCATAGTACCGTCCGTAACGCGCATGATAATACATCAATGATACAGTGTCACTTATACTTCTAATAACAGGCCTACTACTAATAATAATCATGCAATCAAGTAGTAGATTTATTAGTTGTTCTCTTTGTAAATCAGGTTTTTTAGGCTATAACTGAAAAGGTAGATGTTAAATAGGCCGAAGAAAATAAAAAAAATTACCCGTACGGAATATGGGAGACGTGATTTTATAGGATAAAACAACAAAATCAACTTTCAGGAAGGGTAGCCTAGAACTTGAAATCCACGCTTAGGCCTATGTCGTAGAAAGAAATGTAACCTGACCAAACATTCATATTGGGTTTAATAATGCAACACAAACATGACAATAGAAATACTCATAAAAGAAAGAAATTTTTACCCCCAAAGTACATGAAGTTTTCATCTATTAGCCTACCGTATAGGGGATTACCTAGTCTTTTTTCGGTTAACTTCTTTGCTTTGCTTCATTTAACTTTACACTACCTACCACTTCAAATTTTTACTACCAGTACGCACGCTACTACCTACTGCGCTACACAAGCAATTATAGTGCTACCATTCACAGTCAGTATTGATAGAAATGTGCAGAGTATATTTCGAGGAGTTTACTGAGCACGACCTGTATGCCATTGGGCGAACAGATAGTCAAAACAAAAACATTGTTTTGTACAGTTGGGTATTTGGTTTGGGGAGGACAATTGCTTCCCGAGCCTTCTCCCCCCTGGATACGCCACTATAGGAGAGGGGTGCTACCAAGATAAACATGTTTACATAATATAATTTATTGGTTTTCAATCGAAAAATAAATTCACTCGACAATCAGTATGAATTACACTCCACAACAATAAACTAAACGATAGGTCCGTAGCGAAGTTCAAGTGGACTGCGATACTGAATGCAGCAGCAAACTTTGTTGCCAAGTTGGACCTGCCGCCACTGCAGCATGTGGGTGGGAAGGCGGTGAGTCACGTATTCCTGTAGAAGGGTTTAAAGGAATGCCACGAAATCAATTGAAAGAAGTGCCTTCCATGTAGGTATTAATTTATCCAATTTAATGACACCATGTTTTTTATGTTATACAACAATTGAAATAATATCCATGAGATTTTAAAAGGTGTTTCTTGAATGGGGGGCTGAAGGTCAAGGCCTACCCTGAAACTGGGCGCTGATCCCCATACCCACTCTAACTTATGGTACTCCTGCGGATTGGGGGCGGGGGGGGCGGGTACCAAATGCTTTTGCGATGTTTTGAGTGCAGAGCGCTTTGGTGTTGTGAATACTAGGGAAAAGCCAAAGTCGTTGTAAAAGCGTGAGTGAGCAATGTGTTGAGTAGGCTACATTAAAAAATGTATAACAAATTCATATCGATCTCTTCTGTATTGATCCCGGGCTGTTCGGTCGTGTCGATGATGCGGCACTGCTCGAACGTTCGCCAACCATGTTGGTGGCTTCTTTCTTGAATCATTCTGAAAGAAGCCACCAACATGGGTGGCGAAAACGTCGAGCCGTAGCATCATCACGACACGACGAAACAGCCCAGGGATCAACAGAAGACATCTACGGGTCGTTGAAGCCTACAAACATCTATCAAATGCTATTGATATTTTAAAAAATCACATTTTTATTATTGTAGGTTTAAATCGCAATGGAAGCTAGCTGATTTTGTTATCCCCCCCCCCCCCCCCAGTATTCATTCTCAGTAAACTCGTTACCGGATGTCTGTTTAAAATTCAGCGCTATCTGTTCAGCGATTCTGGCTGTTTTCGACGTAGGCCTACAGACAAGACCAGACAGGACTAACAGAATAAGGCCGTTTGAGTTGCATAAGCGAAAACACTCAGTTCGCTCGCTCCCTCGTTTGAATAATACAAGTAGGGCCCAATATTGTAAAACATCTACGCTTCGCCAACCCCCCCCCCTAACTACGATTCCTACAAAACATTGTAAAAGCTTTGGACGGTACCCAAAATTCGAAGGAGTTCCTAACTTCCAAGGCGAGGGGTCCCCGGTTCAATTGCATATATCTAGGGGCTTTGCCGACATGTAGAGGAAAAACTGACAAAGAAAATTAGTAAGCTACCACTAAGGTTAAATAGCCACAGGAATTTAACCAGCTACAGCCTAGGCCCATTGTGTTTAGAAATGCGTGCCATCGGGTGTTGGTCAAACTAACCTCAAAAAAACATTATTTTTAAGCACACTAAGCCTCTAACCTAACGTGCCTAGCCCTAGACCATGCAATGGCATGAGAGAAACTTAATATGATAATAAATTACAACTTACCCTTTTGATGTAGATGACTCTTGTGTAGCACAAGTGCTTTGTTTATGCTTGTAACACCCAAACTGTCAGTTGGGTCTAGCTCGGTTTGCAGTTCTTGCTAGTATTCTAGCTCAAATTACGACTATAGGCCTAAGCCAATTGCTCACACTAGAATAAATATTCAAATAATTTATAGATAAAAAAGAAAATAATAAAAATATACCTGTACTTTCAGGATAAAATCTGATGCCTATCGCAAAAGTATTTTTTTTATTTAAATATATGAATGAAATAAAGTGGTCATTTGAACTACAGTTTAATCTGTTCAAATGTTCCATCCCTAGCTGAGACCATATGAGGTAATGGGGTAGCGAGGGTAATCTCTTTTTTTGCAACCTAAGGTAGCCTCAGGGTAACCTGCCTCTGTTGTTTGGCCCATAAGTTGCATTCTCGTGAATAAATTTAAAAGGCTTATCCTGAGTCTGCCTGAAGGGTAGCTGAGGGTAATGCACCATTTGGGGCAGTACTCAGGGCTTTATGGGGAAGGTATACCATATAGTGCCTGAAAAGTAGAGATAGAGTACATCCCTCAGGATATACAAGTGTTTGTTGGGTATCTATGCGCTCTTGATTCACGCTTGCCACCGAAGTCTCGACGAACTGCTTTATGTGCAGCCGTGGTTTGTGATTCGCTATCTCAGCTGAAGGTGAACTAATGCACTGTTGCCATCACTTGTTCCCGGTCAAAACCCCCCCTGCTTTATCTAGGCTCCACAGGAAGACTCGCGGTAGATGCCCCCCCAATGATTTGATCAACTTCTGATTGAAAAGAAACATAAATCATGGGCTGGACGCATTATGACCTAACGGTTGACGCGGCACAATAGTGGTTTGCACAAGCTCATTTGATTGTATGTGTCACTATGAAACTTACATTTGAAAAACTTAAACAAAGCTGGCAGTGCTGGAAATTGAATAGCAGTAGCATTAAATTGTAATTCAGATTCTATCTTTCTCGTGGATGCTCGTTACACGCTGTGCGAAGATCTCTTGAGAACACAGAGGCCATGTCCACTTGACAATAATTTATTCTTGTTTTTTGTGTCGATTATACATTTCATACAAATAACAATTTGGATCACACGACTTCCGCGACCTATCCCAAACATGTAAAAAAAAACTAAAAAAAAAAACCAGAACCTGTTCTTACATCGGACATTGGCCTGCACACTAACTCCAGCCAGACTGCAATAGGGACGTGCAATGCATGCATAGGACTAAAAATAATCATCAAACACATATAAATCAGCATCAAAATTGCCATATCACAGCGGACGCACAAGCCTTCAATTCGATAACATTTTGTACAAATGAACATTTTATCAGCAACAAACCTTCTTCGGAGATCTTTTCACATCAGAAAATAAAAAGTTATAATTTCACATTGTAATTTGTCTCATGACTCACTTGGTTTTTTTGGAAAGCACACATCAATAAAAGTGTTGTATAACAGCAATAAAATAATAATTAATTTCAATCTTATGACAGCCGACCAATTAGTATGGTAATGAACCACGGGGATCCAGCGTACTGATCAATACTAAGACTTTCCTCCGCCTATCCGTGGCTAGTTCTGACAAGAAAGGACCCTCTTCCCCCACATCCCCTAGGCTAGAGTGTTATTATGACTAACGGTTGATGCGTCCTTAATCCAAAGAAACCCAAAACATGTTTACAAAAAGAAATAAATTCGAAAATATATAACAACAGTCTGAAATTAATGATATTAACATTATTGGATGAGGTAGCGAGCCGTAAGCGAGCGAAGTGCAAGACTTCAATTGACTTTCTGTTTTTTTGTTTGTTTTTCACTTACGACCCCAAGAAAAATATGCGGGTGTTTTGGTTTTTGTTAGGTTTTTCTGTCTGTTCGTTCGCTCTTTACCGGGCAAACGGCATATGCGATCTCTGATGAACAAATTGAGGGGACATTCGAAATCAAGCCCGCTGGGCCAGGGGAAGAATGGCCAGGCCGGCTCTGCTAATCGTAAAAGGCGATTCAAGAGAAAAAAGCTCCACCTCGCAAACATCAGCTAGTAGCGGGGAGTATTTAAATACTCCCCGAAAAAACTAGAGGAGAGCTCTGGCAATTCGTCGTCGGGTGACTGCCCCCTTCCCATTGACAGACCCCACCCCGGCGACGATGACAATGAACCACAACGAACGATGACAAAGACGATGACGACCGCGACGTGAGAAACCCCCTTCCTCCCTTACCCGTGGCTGGTTCTGAACAGCATGGCCCCTCCTCCCACCCCATTTAGGCTAGAGTGGTGCATATGACCTAACGGTTGACGCGTCCATTAATCCAAATAACCCCAAACCTTCGAAATCTCTGAACTTAGATTTGCTACGATTTTTGGGTACAAACGAAGAAAATTTTCATGTATATATCTTTACTTTTACGATTTTTTTCGATTTTAGTGCGAAATATTTTCGTCACATTTGGGCGATTTGACCAAAATGGGCGGGGCTACAACGTTCATATTTAACATCAGCCATAGGTTTTGAGATGTATCCCTTGTGAAAGAACAAGGTTGAAAAGTTAGTAGAATCCTTAGTGAACTATTGGTTTTTTTTAATATGAGTTTTTTGATTTTTAGGTGCGAATTTTCGTCAGCATTGGGCCGATTTGACCAAAGGGTGGGGACTAGAATGTCATATTTCAATGGACATTAGTTATGGGAGAATGAGTTTTGAAAGAAACAAGTGAAAAAAAAATATCTAGAAACCATATAAATAAAGCTTCTTTATTAAGTTTTTGAGGAATTAATATAATTAACAATTTACATAGAAACTTGAGAACAAATCATCCTACATGCGTTCAAAAAGCACATGATAAGTAAAGGATCCGCAACTAAACACTTACAAAACATTGCTCATTCATCAACGCGGCGGGACTTTAGCATTTCCTAGTTATAGACGATGATGTGCCAAAAACGATGATGAAATGCTTAAAACACGTGGGAACAATTTTGCTTTATTAATGATAGGGGATTAAATAGGGCTTATGAAATGTTGAAAAAAGAAGGAACGGATGCACGTCTGCACTCTCACCACCAACGCGATGTTAAAAAACCGTTCAAGACGCGAGGCCTTGTAACAAAGTCGATACAGACGTTTCCTGAAACTTATCTTGATTCTGCTATTACAAATACCTAAGAAGAAATAATGTTAGGGCACGGAGGTTCTTTCTAGAAGAGCTCTTTGCTCCGACGACAAGACAGGGGCCACATGGAGTCGGGTGTGGGGGAAAGAACATACAAAGTAATGGGAGAAGAAATTACACTTTTAATAACATCAAGACATTTTAGAATAGTTTCCAACTACAAACTATGTAATATATTAAAAAGTTGTAACAATTATAATTAATAATTAATAAAAATATGAGCACATTTTCTGAGCGCGGGGCACCACAAAGCGTTATTCGCCGCTAGCCGCGTAGAAAAAATAAATTATTATGTTTAGAGGGCTGGTGGATAAGGCATTGTTGAGAACAGACGGCACCAGTTTTTATCTGTCTGATTGGATTCACACCAACAAAGTCGTGTTGATTTCTCGGGACTAAATTTTACATGTTCATTTTGTAATTTGGAAAAGAAGATAAATCACAGTTGGTGTTGATAAAGAAAAATGAATTCTCTCGAGTTTGGCGGTATAATTGTGGGCGAGCTGTATTTTCTTTGAGATAAGTGGGTCTCATGGATTTGGTCATCGGTTTATTGTATTAGCTGGTTTAGTTCTTCATCTGCGAGAATATTTTAGCAAGCAGCCTTGGATACTTAAAATGGTTTACTTTTTCTTGTAGCGAATGGATGTCAACGCTTCAAATTAACATATTAGTTCTCAGGTAGTTAAAGGGGCTATAAAGGTCAAAAAATGATTTTTACCACATCTGATCATAGCACAATACTACACTTAATGACAGTTTAAAAAATTATAAGCTTATCTTGTAACTGTGATTTTACACGAATTTTTTCTAATTTTTTTGATCCGAAATGTGCAAAAATTGGTGTTTTGGGAATTTTCTTAAAACCGTGCTTTAACCTGCTTCTTTTTGGTCCACATTAGATACTAGCGCTAGTACCAATCTAAAATCTCATTTTTTACAATTGTGGCTTGAAACTGTGCCACAAATATAACCCTCAAACATTGCAAAAAAAATATGCATTCCAAAATCAACCCCATCTTGGTAATCAGCATATTTAACCGAATACTGGCCCAAGTTACAACAAAAATATAGAAGAATTTACAGAAAAGGCTGTAGGAGTACGTAATAATGACCAATATTTTCTTTTGTGATCAAAATCCTCCAAGGTCACGGCGCATAAAGATCGTCCCCCCTGTTATTTCGATGGGGGAGATTTGTGCCTATGGGACTAGCTCGAAAAATGCATGTTGACAATTTTTGGGAAGTCATGGTGGCCCCAATAATTTCTTTCTGTTAATTGCTAAATTCATTACTAGTTAGCCGAATGAAATATTATTTTTTGAGGTTTAGCGCTTAATATACCTTTAAGACGTTTGATCTTTCTAACTCACTCTCCCTGCGGATGAATGCTGGTTCTGTCCATCACCATGCATGTCCCACCAATCCCCGGGGAGAATTTGCTGAAGAGCATGGCTCTAGTTGATTATAATGCTGAGAAGAGATAAATTCATTCTCGCAAACAAACAGCTAGCAATAAGAAGACTATTCCCTGAAACTAGAGTTGAGCTCGGCAGTAGTCGCCGGGACCCACCCCCCAAACCCATGACGACCTGTCGTCTGCGGTCCGGGGTAGAATTAGAATTGGCCCAGAGCATTAGCTCTGATTATCGTAAAAGGCGATTCAGAGAAAAAGTCCACATCGCCAACATCGCTAAGTATGAAGGGTAGTATTTATTCCCCAAAAATAGAGGCCAAATTCTGGCAATCTTCGTCGTGGACCCTTGACCCCTTCCTTGACGACCCCCGGCGCCGATGAAATGACAATACGAACAAATGACAAGACTATAATGACCGCGGAATCGTGAGAACCCCACTTTCCTCCCCCTACTCGGGATGGTTCTGACAAGCATGGGACCCTTCTCATATCACCTAGGCTAGAGTGGTGCATTATGACCTAATAGTGACGCGTCCTAATCCATTTAAATTCAAAACTGGCAATCTTAGTCCGGGTACACTTTTCTTCCTTGACGACCTCCCGATGACGATGACAACATAAAAATACGAACGAACGTGATGACAAAGACGATGACGACCGCAACTTAGTAAACCCACCCCCCTCCCCCCGTCCCGCCCGATACCCGTGGTTGGTTCTGACCAGCATGAGACTTGCCTCCCCCATAGTTACTTACATTATGAAGCGCCCTTCATCAAAAGAAACAAAAAAAAATCGTCTAAAATCTTGTATAAAAACCCAGGTTCTAGTACAGTCTGTGAGCCCTTTGATGTCTTACGTTGATGGTAGTTTGTTTACTTTTATTTACTTTCCCCCACTGTAATTCCAGTTTTATAATGAGTGGGTAAACTCAAATTCCTATTTATTTTTTATTAATTATACCACATACTAATTAAAACTATACTTTTTTACTTCACATGTGGAAAGGTGTGTGCACATATCCAAAACGGTTGACGCGCCTAGTTCCTGACCCCGTCTGGCGCCCGGGGTGAATGGCCCAGAGATGGCTCTGTAATCGTACAAGGGCGATTCAAGTAAAGATGTCCACTCGCAATCAATCAGCTTAGTGAAGGGTAGTAATTACTTCCCGAATCTAGAGGCGAGCTCCTGGCACTCGTCGTCGGGGCCTTGTCCCCTTCCTTGACGACCCTCGACGACGAGAAAATATAATACAACGAACGATACAAAGACAAAGACGACGCGATGTGAGAATCCCCTTCCTCCTCTTACCGTGGCGGGTTCTGACCAGCATGGGCCCCTCCTTTTCCCCCCCCCCCTTAGACTAGCGTGGTCCAGTATGACCTTACGGTTCGAACGTTGTCCATAATCCAAATAACGCCAATCAACATCACCTTCATATTACCGGTACATCAATTTTTAAAATTAATCTATATACATTCACATACATATTAACTTTTATTTGTGCTATAATATCTTCATTTTCTTTTCTTATTAACACACTCTAGAAAACAAATCTAATCATCAAACACACCATTAACTCATACTCATCAACTTTTATAATAACGTGCGGCGCAATATAGAACCCAACCGGTTGAAGCGCCTTTTAGTTTCTGACGTCGGCCCGCGGCATACCAACGTGCCTGTCAGAAAAAAGTTTGCGCCGACCAACTTTGGAGCTATCTTTTGATATTGACGGTGTTTCAACCGTTTTTCTTTCAAAGCTCATGAAAGAAAATCTGTAGAAGAAGAAACGTAAAAGTAAAAGTTTAGTTGTAGACACACAGAGCGAATATTCAAGCGAGCGCTGAAGTCAGCTAGAAGTTCGTCTTGTCATTGGTGTTTGAAGATAAGGCGCTGGCTCGACTCTGTTCTAGCGATTGTATCCTTATTTTATTTACTACGTGCACATCGTTCACACGAGGAACTAACAAAATATCAAAACAAGGACAAATTCATAAAAAATATAATATTAAATACTTATTTTAATTAAATAAATATTTTTTGTCCTTATCTTCTATCACCTCAATCATTTTTTTTCTTATTTAAACTTATAAAACAATATAAATCAACAACACGGACGGATCATTTAATTCATTTACAGCTGACAATATCAGAAAGCGGTTGCAATATGACCTAACCGTCTGAAGCGCCCTAGTTCTCACCGCGTTATTCTTTTTCATATCAATGATGCAGCGTCTTCTTGCCAAACTCCATAAACAGGAGAAATTGGTCTGAAGCGGATTGTTTTAAACTTAGCACGTATGGGCCAGGGTAGAATGGCCAGAGCATGGCTCTGCTAATCGTTAAAATGCGATTCTAGAGAAAAAGTTCCACCTCGCAAAACATCCAGCCAGCTTGTGAGAAGGTTAGTAGTATACTCCCCGATCTAGAGGCGTAGGCTCTGGAAATGGTCCGTCGGAGACTTGACCCCTTCCTGACGACCCTTCTACATGACGATGACGGAGTGGACACACGTACGATGACAAAGACAATGCGACCGCTATCGTGCATGAGAATCTCCCCTGTCCTCTACCCGCGGTGGTTCGACCAGCATGGCCACTCCACCCCCTATCCCTATGCTTAGCAGTAATTGTATTATGATTAGAGATGGTGTTTTATAGCATTAAAAAAAATGAAAAAAATAGCATTAATTATTAAAAAATAGCGTTATATAGCATTATTTTTTTGTCGTCTTGTTGAATAATGACAAAAATATATATATTTTTTAGATTACGGTAGGCTTAAGTGAATTGAAAATTCTTAGTAGGCGCTAGTTGTGAGCGTAGACCTCTTCTATCGGTGTTTGGGGACTTCTCGTTAAGACTGCAGCTCGACGGCCACGGCGGCAAGATAAAAAAAAATACGTATTTTACGAAAAATTACAGAAAAGCATTTATTTACGACTTTTTCTATTATATATATTTTTTTTACAAAATTACCCAATGCCGCGCTATTATAGCCAATTTAGCAAGTCATATCGCGTTTAAAACAAAAAAAAAAAGCCGTTATCGCGAAATTCGCGAAAAAACATACCTTAACTCACCCATTTATGTGAAGGTCGAGAAAAGTGAAAAAATCAATTAACAAAATGACATCTTTTGTTTGGTTGCTTTTCTAGTAAGGACTATAAAACTCCCATCTCTGATTTGATCTAATGGTTGAGCATCCTGAATCGAAATATAAAAAATAAAAACTATTACAAACAAATTATTACATATTAAACTATTTGAAATGCTTTAGCTAAACCGGGGAAGTAAATAAAACAAAACACTCTTTTCGATTTACTTTTCCATCCGAACTTAATACTTCGAGTATGTGTAGAAAGCGGACAGTGATATTTAATCTTATATTCATTCCAATTCCGTATTGAATTATTCAAGAACCGAATTGAAAATATTTCCAGTCCTTCAAGTGAATCATATAAGCAACTTTATGCTAGAAGTTATTGCCAGACCAGGAGAATGCCCAGAGCATGGCCCGCAAATCTAGATACGATTCAGAGGAAAACGTCCATCTTAACAAAATATCAGTAGTAAGAGTGGGTCTTATTTACTCCCCGAAACTTGAGGGAGCTCTGGCAATCATCGTCTGGGGTCACCTCCCCTTTCTCTTTAGGACGTCCACGCGATTGATGTCAATTACACAAACGAACGATGACAAGGAACTATGACGATCGCGACCGTGAGAGCATAATATTCCTTCTAGGCTAGAGTGGCGCATTAAGATAATCGTTTAACGCGCCCTTAATTAAAAAACTTCATTAAATCTGATATAGCAAAGGAATTGATTATAGAACTTGGTATATAAATGCAAGATATTTACTTGTTATTCACCTCAAATGGAGATAGTCTTTGCCCAGCAGCATGGCTCTGCTAATTTGTAAAAGCAAATCAAGAGAAAAAGTCCACCATCGGCAAAACATCAGCTTGAAAGACGCAAAGTCATCTGCTCCCCGAAAACTAGAGGCGAGCTCTGCAATGTCGTCGTCGGGGAACTGCCCTTCCCTTGCCGACCCCCGGCGACGTGACAATGACACAACGAACGATGACAAAGACGATGACGACCGCGACGTGGAGAAACCCCCATTCGTCGCTTAACCGTGGCTGGTTCTGACCGCAGGGTCCCTCTCCCACCCTCTCTAGGGTAGCTTTAGAGTGGTACATTATGACCCAACGGTTGACGCGCCCTTGTAACACAAATTTAAAATATCAAATAAATTCCTTGTTTGATATGAAATATTAAAAATTTATAAAGAACAAATTGTGAAACTCGCTTGAGAAGCATCAAACCTCTTTGACCAACTCCACTTTGCTATAGTATTTGTAAAGAAATGTTTATCTTGGTTATTTTGAAGAGTTGTGTTTAAAAATGTGGATCTCCTATGTTTCAAATAAAATCTTTTACAAATTCAATCTAAAGGTAAATTTCCATCCGGCGAAGCTGCTGCCATTGATTCCGCGCAGACTGAGATCCACCGGCGATACCAACGGACTTTCAGAAAAGTTTGCGCCGACCAAACTTTGAGCTCTCTTTTGAATTGACCGTGTTTTCAACAGTTTTTCTTTCAAAACTCATGAAAGAAAATCTGTAGAAACGTAAAAGTTAAAGTTTAGTTGTAGGCAACACAGAGTGAATCTCAGGTGAGCGCTGAAGTCAGCTAGAAGTTCGGTCTTGTCATTGGTGTTTGAAGCCAAGATCGCTGGCTCGACCTTGTCTAGCGACTTGTTTCCTTATTATATTACATACCATGGACGTGCACATCGTTCACATGAAGGAACTAAACTAGGAAAACGCTTAAGTCCCGCCGCGTTGTTGGATGAGCGTATATGGTGCATTGAGATGCCATGTGTTACGCGGATTTTCTGTTGTTCTGTGAAAAAATCATTACTAAGTCGAAGATTTTTTTTAATTGAATTAAATTATATAAAAAATTAACTTAATTTTTTTAATTAAATTAAATAAAATACAAATAAAACTTAATTGTTTTAATTAATAGTAATTTTTTAAAAAGAAAAAAATCGTAAAATTGCAATTTGCATAAGAAATAATTATTCGATTGCGCTCAAATTTAACACGAATATATTAATTCATAAAATTAAGGTTCTGTAAAAAAATCATTACAATAGGATAAAGCATGTAGGTGTTATAAGTCAAAGAATTGTTTTTAAAAAGAAAAAAAACATAAAATTTGGATTTTCATGAGAAATAATTTTTCGATTACGCTCAAATTTCACAAGAATATTTTAATTCATAAAATTAAGGTTCTGTGAAAAAATCATTACAATCGGATAAAGCATGTAGGTGTTATAAGTCGAAGAATTTTTTAAAAATCGAAAAAAATCGTAAAATTGCGTTTTTTATGTGAAAAAATTTCCCGATTGCGCTCAAAAACGTGGCAGTCTAAGTTCAGAGATTTCGAAGGTCTCCATAAAATTTCATTGCATTCGGAGTATTGGTTTAGCCGGAATCGTGTTAACAAAACAGACAAAAATACAGAAAGAAAAAGAAAAAAAAAACATTCCGGATTTTTTTCTCCACTGTAGTGAAATGGAATCTTCGCTACGCTCACCAAAAATATCAAACCAAGAAAAATTCATAAAAACATAATATTAAATATTTCATTCAAATAAATATTTTTCTTGTGCTATTTCTATCATCTCAACCATTTTTTTCTTATATAAACTTATAAAACAATATAATCAAAAACACACCGTACATTTAATTCATTATATCTGACAATATCAGAAGCGGTGCAATATGACCTAACCGGCTGAAGCCCCTCTCTCGCACTGCGTGCAGCGACTTCTTGCCACCCTCAACAACATTGAGATTGTGCCTCGAAGCGATTGTATTAAACTAGCACGTCTTAGCACGGGGTAGAATAGGCCCAGAGCATGGCTCTGCTAATCTTAAAAGGCGATTCAAGAGAAAAAGTCCACCTCGCAAACATGAGCTTGTATAAGAAGGGTAGTATTTTACTCCCCGAAACTAGAGGCGAGCTCTGGCAATCGTCCTCGTGGACTTTGCCCCCCTCCTTTGACGACCCCTTGACGAAGATAACGACAATGACACCACGTACGATGACAAAGACAATGACGACCGCGACGTGAGAATCCCCCCCTTTCCTCCCCTTACCTGTGGCCGGTTCTAACCAGCATGGGCCCCTCCAGCCCACATCCCCTAGGCTTGATTGGCGTATTATGACCCAATGGTTGACGCATTCTTAAGGCCGATGCACAATTGCCCGGTAACGACAACGAGAACGACAACGAGAACGGGAAGAAAGTTGAATCACACGTTAACTTACGACACGATGCACAATAAAGCTTCCCGTTGCCGGTCGTTCCCGTATCCCGGCAACGACAACGGGAACATCACCAAGTTTTAACTTTCCGTAACGTTCCCGTTCCGTACGTTACCGGAACCAATCGGAATCAAGATGTGCACGTCCTAAAACTATTTTATCAACTGATTGATGGTTTATACGCGAGTAATATGCGAAATAAATTAAATAAACATGAGCGGAATAACAAAACAACAAAATATAATTAACACACTTATTATTTGATTTGTTCCCGTCGGCTTGCTTCACGGGCTATTGTGCATCGAAGCCCTTAACGTTAGTGTCTTCCCGTTCTCGTTCTTGTTCCCGTTCTCGTTACCGGGCAATTGTGCATCGGCCTTTAATCGAAAAAAAAAAAAAACAAAAGCATTACATATTAAACTATTTGAAATTGCTTTAAGCTAACCGGGGAAGTAAATAAAACAACAACTTTTCGATTGACTTTTTCCATCCGAACTCAATACTCGAGTGTTGGAAAGCGGACATGGACATTTTAATTTATATTTTTATTACAATTCTGTATTGACTTATTCAAGAAAATTGTAAATGTTTCCAGTCCTTCAAGTGAATCTTATCAAGGTCAACTTTATGCTAGAAGTTTATTTCCTGCACCAGAAGAAGTGGCCCAGAGCATGGCTCAGCAAATCTTAGAAATCAGGTAGTATTACTCCCCGAAACTTGAGGCGAGCTCTGGCAATCATCGTCGGGGTCACCTCCCCTTTCCCTTGACAACTTTCCCGACGATGATGTCAATGACACAACGAACGATGACAAGGAATATGACGATCGCGACGTGAGAGCATAATATCCCTTATCGCCCTTAATTAATTAAAAAAACTTCATTAAATCTCAACAGCAAAGGAATTTAACTTATACAACTTGGTTATATTAATGCAGATATCTTACTTGTTCTTTACCTCAAATGGAGATAGTCTTGGCCCAGAACATGGCACTGCTAATCCTTACAGGCGATTCAAGAGAAAAAGTCCACCTCGCAAACATCAGCTAGAAAGAGCGGAGAAGCTTACTCCCCGAAACTAGAGGCGAGCTCTGGCAATCGTCGTCGAAGACCTTGCCTCCTTCCCTTGACGACTCCATGGCGACGATGACAATGACACAAAGAACGATGACAAAGACGATGACGTCCGCGACGTGAGAAACCCAGCCCCTTTCCTCCCCTTACCCGTGGCTGGTTCTGACCAGCATGGCCCCTCCTCCCCACCCCTCTTAGGCTAGAGTGGTGCATTATGACCTAACGGTTGACGCGTCCTAAACCCCCCCCAAAAAAAACTTAACAGACGATATGGCAAATTCCACAAACTTTTTAAAACCCTTATTCAAAGTATTTTTTAAACAGGTTCTATACTCAATGATATAAGTTCCCGTTCCAGCTATGTCAAGAGGGGATTCAATTGCAACGATTGTTGGATTTGAACCAGCATCTTGGGATGTGGTGCAAAATAACAAATTACATAGTGTAATGCCCACACTAACTAATAAAATTCGTCCACCTACGTCTCGACTCTCATGTAGAGAAGAGGTGTTATTGTCTAGAATTCGAATATGCTTCACACGTCTAACTCATTGATATATCTAAACCAGAAATGTGACACATGTGATGTACCTTTAACCGAACATCATATTATGCTGGAAGAATGTACCAAATATGATGCCTTGCGCACGCAATTTGATCTCTCCCAATCATATGAAGAACTTCTATCATATTGATAACGGCGACAAACTTTCAAAATTTCTCATCCAAAGTAATTTTAACAAAATTTAATTCACATCATACACATTTGTAGCGTTCTTCAACTTAATGAATCTGATATCTGAAGGCATGTAAAACAGATTTTTCTTTTGTCTCCCACTTTATATTTTACTCTTATTCACTACGTTTACCACAGGCTCTAGCCGGCTTACATGGCTTGATAAACGCATGGAGCCGGCCCAGATGGGAACCGATCTAGACTCGTTTCCAAACGAGTCTAGATCGCTTTAATCGAACTAGTCCAGCCTGATAAACACTTCACTGCAATTTGACGGCGAGCACAGAGGATCCACGTACCAGTGCCATCGTAAACATTGGGATGCGTTCTTGTTTTGCAGATACCTTGAAGTATTTTTCTTGTAAGAATTTTGTTCAGGGAAATTAATCCATATTTGTGATGTCTAAGCCTACTAATAATCAAGGGCTTATTACCAATAAGACTTGGACCTATGATGAAACCGTATTCTTTATTCAATAATTGCTGAAAACAACATTATGAAGCTACTTGATGGGAAGAAGTAAGTAGGCCTATGGTTATTATAGCCCATGTGCTATTTGGGCATTATAATTCAAGATTTGGGCCTAGGTCTAGGGCCCACGGATAGACTTTATGTAGTGGTTGTAGGCCTAGCCTATGAATTATACTTATGTAGAAGTACTATCTTTATTTTGTTTTTGCTTATTTATAGGCCTACATGTAGGACCTAGGGCCTAGGCCTATAATGCGAGAAATTATAATCAGACGCCCAAGGCCTTATGCTATGAACTTTAATTTAACTTCACACAGAAAAGAAGCAAAATATTATTATTTTATTCTTCTTCAGGATCCGTAATGCAGAGATATATCGCTCTCTTGTTCGTCCAATGACTGAGGCTGGATATGAAAGGACAATGGAGCAGTTAAGAATAAAATGGAAACATTTACAAGCCTCATACCGTTCTGTCGCAACAAACAACAGCACAAGTGGGAGAAATCGAAAGTCTTGCCCTCACTACCATGGTCTTCATGAAATACTAGGCGACCGCCCAAACGCCTCAATGTTAAAAAAGGGGTGGATTCAACTGCTATTAAGCCTGGTTCAAGTAGTGATGATAATAGTCAAGTGCCTGAGGAAGGTGATGGAACTGTATCAACTAACATTGAAGGTAGGGCCTAAGTCATGGCTAAGCTTTGTCCATTTAGGACAATGCAAATGCCAAATACAAAGTGTAGGACCTATTGTAGGTCTAGGGCCTACCCTAAGCATTGCAAAAGAATATATCCTAAAACTTTATTGTGCTTTGTATTTTCCAGGAGACGGCATTGCAGAGGGAATGTATACAGTGTTTTACAGCACTGATACCAACAGCACCTCTTCACTAGTAAGCCCCCCAACAAGTAGAACACCCTCCCCATTCGTTGGTCAACGCCCTTCGTCAGGCGGCCGGTCATATGCGGCAGCATTAGGACGACTGTCGCAGCAGCTTATGACTTCACAGGGAAACTTCGATCTACTAATACGCAATCACCAACAGTCTATGCAAGATGAATTTAAAGAACATACATTATGGGAAGAAAAGCAACAAGAAAAGGCAACAGCTGCACAGGAAATTATGTTGACAAATGCAATGAATACATTTTTCTATAACATGCAGCAGATGTATGGGACAAACCTCCCCCAAATGCAAAATGCTCCCCAATTTAATCATGTTAACCAATTTGCTCTTCCAGTGTCTTTTGCTCCCCAACTGCCACTCTCATCCCAAAGTGCCATTCCACTTGAGCCCCACTCTCAAATTCAACCTTCAATCTGGCCCAGAGCTGTCCTTCATTCTCCACAAATGCCACTCTCATCCCAAAGTGCCACTCCACTCAAGCCCCCCTCTCAAATGTAACCTTCAATCCTACCCAGAGCTGTCCTTCATGCTCCACAAATGCCACTCTCATCCCAAAGTGCCACTCCACTCAAGCCCCACTCTCAAATTCAACCTTCAATCCGACCCAGAGCTGTCCTTCATGCTCCCCAAATGCCACTCTCATCCCAAAGTGCCACTCCACTCAAGCCCCCCTCTCAAATACAACCTTCAATCCGACCAGAAGTATCTTAAAACAAATTCAAAATTATAACACTTTTACCTCCAAGGGTCCCACTCCAGCAACAACCCCTTCCTCAACAACGTCCACTATGCACAAAAATAATAACACTCTCGCCCAGAATCCCAAACCCAACAAACCAACTTGATAAGAGGGAGGGAGGGCTTTAGACATTCTGTACAAATAATAAGTAAATCATTCTTTACAAATAGATTTTGATCAAGGTATCTTCTACGTAAGTAAGCTTAGTATAGATTACATTTAGGCCTATGTATTATCATCATATTATACATTGTGTACCAGCCATATTAATACCAAGTATATTATATGAAACTTGTTTTAAGGTCATTAGGCCTATATAGTCAAATTTAAGTTCTAGATTTAAATCCGGCACTAGGCATACTAGGTACACTAGGAAGTTATTTTTTCTATAAATGTCAACAGTATTTCAAAACTTACGTAAGCTATACATTGAAGGCTTTAGGCTTATAACTTAGTATACCATTGGATGTCCTATGAAAATGTCTAAATAAATTCTATTTTACATCATATTCATGCATTGTACTAGTTGAGTCATTTCTTGAAGAAATACATAATTGTTGGTTATAATGAGGTTTGTTGTAATGACTTGGCTGTAATACATTTCATTTCACACCTTTCGGCCTAGACTCTGTCATTTCTCCGGAATCCAGATTGCCTCAATGGCACGGTAGCAGCCAAATGACGGCAAATGTGGTCACGAACGTCCATTATGTTATAAGCATCTCTTGCTCTTGCAACGACAAGCACTGGTTGAGGATGTATATTGTCAGCTTCTCTTACGTTTTCCATCCATTGTTCCATAAATTGTTCTTTGTTGTTTTCCACAAGATTATGCAATGTGCAACATGCTGCAACAAAATGTGGAACAAACTCGTAGTGTACATCTAGTCTTTTTAACAGGCAACGCCATCGAGCTTTCAGTCGGCCGAAAGCTATTTCTACAGCCATCCGTGCCGAGCTCAGATATACATTGAACGGCTCTTCTTCCGCACTCAACCTCCTTTGCTGTGTGTAGCCTTTGATTAGCCAGTCAAGCAGCGGGTAAACCGGATCTCCAGCTATCATCAAAGGAACGTCGAAGCCATCGATAATTTTGGGTGAAACTGGTAGCAAGTTTTCAGCATTTTGGAAGATTGATGACAATGCTAACACTTGTGCATCGTGCGCAACTTCCTGGGGTGTTACAGCTTATGTTTCTGAAACTAATTGCAATATGTCACCATTGTAAAGCCTAGACCTATAGTTGAATACAATACCCCAGAACTTCCTGTTACAGTTTCCAGATAGTTATCTTAATTATCATAAATCATAGTAGTTAGTAATAATTAACTGGTTTTGTTCCCAGGTGATTGTGCAGTGTGCTTAATAATAACAACTTTAAACTTGTCGATAGCGATTGTCAACCACAGCTTGTAGGATTACAGAAGGCCATCCTTTTCTGTTTACATAGTCCCGATACCCATCCAACGGAGGAAGAACGGGGATGTGGCTTCCATCTATAAAGCAGTAGGTTTGAGGCAAACTGAATCTTAATTCAACAGCATCTGCAATGGCACGTGCTTCATCGCTATCTGGCATAGTGATTAATTCGGGCATGATGACAGTATTTATGGCATTTACAACGGCATAAAATGTTTTGTGGACAGTACTTTTATGTTCTCCAAACTGGTTTGCTACAACCCTATATTCACAACATGATGCCAATTTGTACAGAGTCAGTGCGACCTTCTTCCTTACTGTCAATGGCACTTGCAACGAATGGGGAGCAGCTTGGAGGGAAGGTGTCAGCGTGTCACAAAGGGTTTCAAACGTATCTCTCCGCATGCGGAAGTTTGCAACCCAATCGTTGTCATCAAAATGCTGTTGTACTCTCACCTCCCACCAATGCTGGTCCCGTATTTTGTTTAGCCCACGATGGCGACGGTAGGGCACCTCCAACAAACGTAATGGGATGTTTTGCATTAAGTTGCGATATCCTACCATTATATTGGACATAAATGCTTCGTGGTTGTGTATCATCCGTTGGCGAAAAAGAATTCTTCGTTGTCTTATTCTATTCATAACATTGTTTTGAATTCAGTTGTTAACCGCACAATAACATTATACGTTTGCTAACATGATTGCAACTGGTGGCAGACGATCCATAACGAATAATTATTGTATTTTTACTTTCTTTTGGTAAATATTACACAACGATTGCCATATTTTTAATTACTTCCCTGTTCTTTGTTTCGGTCGGGTATTCTAATCTTTGTTATGACATTTAAAATGGGAGTGTAAAGCACCGCCATTTAGTGGTTGAAAACCAACGTTCTAGTAGGTCTAGCAGGCTGTGGCTAGTTCGGCTTGAAATTGGGCTAGAGTAGGCCGGCTTAGTTTTGTTGATATACACCTCGACTAGATGAAACCGGACCAGTGTAAGCCGGACTAGAGCCTGTGGTAAACGTAGTGAATTATGTTTGTCATTAATTATCACAGAAGGCCTAGATCTCATTTCAGTGAATAATTTCGACGATAATATTAAATATTTAAAAATTTAATCAAGACAGAAATGCAATCAAATACAAATTACAAATATACTTTTTATTGAATAACTTGTACAAGGCTGCGCACAATAACCAAACCGGTTGACGCGCCCTAGATCCTGATCATGTCGTATTTAACAACTTTCCGATTACCACAAACTTTCTCGTTCTACAATAATCAACTATTAATACGGTTCCCCCGTCTGGGTCCAGGTATAACTGCCCCACAGCATGGGGGCAAGAAAGAGATTAAGTTCTTCTAGCAAACATCAGCTAATACGTACATATATTACTCCCCGAAAGTAGAGGCGAGATCTGGCGGTCGTCTTCGGGGACCTTGCCCCCTTCCTTTGACGACCTCAACGATGACAACGACGTGAGAACACCATTTCCTCCCCCTACACGTGGCTCTTACGTGGTTGGTTCTAACCAGCATGGAATGTTAGTCCCCTCATCCACTAGGTTAGAGTGGATATGACCTAGTGGTTGACGCACCCTTAATTTATTTTTAAAAAAAAAAAACGTTGCGGTTAATAAAGAATCGGTTTTGGCGTTTGGACTTTAATGTTCCGCGCGACTCTGTGTGACAATTGATGGAACTACTTCAATAAAACCACGTCACGTATTTATACTTGAGGTAACACTAACAGTCGTTGACGACGAATGCCGTGAAACGTCAAAATATTAAATACGATCGAATGTGGACAAATGTTTTGGCATAAAGCAAACTGTTTATTGATGTGGATTTTTCTTACGTAGATCGTTTCGATTTGAACGCCAAGATGGCGTATTTATGTCTGAAAACCGTAGTGTGTCCTTGTGCCTAGGCTACACCTACGTCCGTAAGGCGAAAAAGGCTTAAACAAGGCACATCTCAATGTACTTCGCACAAACATGTAAGTTATGCCTGCGCGACACTTTAAGATACAATAACAGACCAATAGTAAATATTTTATGAGGTTTGGGCCTGGGCTAAAAAGATTTAAATTAAATTAAAAATTTACGTTTCGACTGTCATTTGTTACCTGCAGCGTCACTGCACATCGATTATCTACAGACCGAATTTAGTGTGCGGTGCTTTTAGTAGTTTCACTATTGTGCCACCCACAGCGATGACGACCGCGACGTGAGAAACCTCCCTTCCTTCCAATATCCGTGGCTAGTTCTGACCAGCATGGGCCTCCCTCCCCATATCCCCTAGGCTAGAGTGGTGCATTATGAACTTAACGGTTGATGCACCCTAAATACAAATAAACAACAACAAAAAACTTATATTTTATTAATTTAGAAAACAATATAACAAACAAACAACAAACTCAATAATTGATTTAACACTGTCACAGGCGTCGCAATATAACCTAACCGGTTGAAGCGCCCTTGATTCTCACGTCGTTGTTTGTGTGAAATAACCACCTGTTGTGTGGTCAGCGTGGTCAGGGGTCAGAGTCGGTGACCGCTCTGCCCTGAACCTCACGTATACCGCAGGTTAGAGCAGACGGAGGGTTCGAGAGATAGTGTAACGGCTTCGTTCTCCTCGACGTCTGTTCGGCAGTCCGGGTTAGTGGAGGAACCTATATGACTGTCAAAGTTTCACCGTCCTTTAGGTTGTGAAGTTAAGCTGTTGGTCCACTTGGTACTTTTCGAAACGAGTAGGCTACGTGCTGGTACCGGGTTTCCCTCCGCCCTTCTGCTCATACTTCATCCTCATCTATCACCACCCATCGTTTTGAATAGTCAAAGTGCATTTATATGAGACATTAAGCATTATCCAATCGAAAGCAACAAAGCTTCCTTGATATAATAGTGACATTACGTTGTAACCACCACATACTCTCCCACGTCTATTAGTTATAGTCAATTACTTTGAAACATACGTATTATTTAAACTTTATTTTCCCCGTCTGGGCCCGAGAGAGTTAGGGGGAATTATGGGAGTACTCCTTGAAACTAGAAATGAGCTCTGGCAGTCGTCGTCGGGGACCCTCTTTATCCCATCGACGACCTCCTTGTATACAACGACCATGACAACATGCACGATGACAAAGACGATGTCAACCACGACGTGAGAATCCCTGCCCTCTTTCCTCCCTCTACCCGTGGCTGGTTCTGATTGGCGCATTATGACCTAACGGTTGACGCGCCCTGCATTGAATCGTTTGGCTCGTTGGTCTTGGGTTTAGCGTCTCTGCTTCCAATGCAGAAGGTACAGGGCTAGATTCCCGCTATAGGCAGAGGATTTTTAACTTCTGATTTGGACTTTTGCCCCAAAAAATATTAATTAATTATTGAAATATTTGTAAACGGTTTCTTTTTGAGCCGTCCTAGTAACGAGGCACATAATAAATTTGAAGTTGTTCTGAATCGGCCTAGTTGATTCTGGCGTTGATCCGCGGGTGTTCCCACTGTCCATACCTATATTTCCTATTACAAATATTGGTGTTTGGTCGGTTATCGCTCACTCGTCGATTGCGTCGAGGCCTACGGGGTTGGCTTGGTCGCTTTAGTTTAATATCCCCCGCTGAAAACCAGTTATGTGACTGAGTGGGTAGACTCTAAATACAAATTTATTTGTTTATTTAATCAAATGTTAATATTTATAAACCGTAGAAAACTTTAACCATTATTGGTAAATCCTGACCTCGTTGAGGGGCCAATATATTCTGGATATCAACTTCTCCCACTGCAAAGACAAACCATGAATTCAGTGATTTTATCTATCCAGATTTGGATCATATTATGACAAATGCGACAAACTTTCTAAATTGCTCATTCGAAGTAATTGGATGAGCGTAGCGAACGAAGCGAGTGAAGCGAAGACTTCAATTTCACCGACCCCCCAAAAAATTAAGCTCGGATGTTTTTTTTGTTTTTTGTTTTGTTTGTTTTTTGTTTGTTTTTCTGTCTGTTTGTTCGCTCTCTACCGGGCAAACGGCACATGCGATCTTGATGAAAATTTTACAGGACCTTCGAAATCTTTAAACTTAAACTTGCCACGTTTTTGGGTACAATCGAAGAAATATTTCTCATGAATATCGTACATTTACGATTTTTTTCGATTTTTATTGCGATATTTTCGTGACATTTGGACCGATTTTGACCAAACGCGTGGGGCTACAACGCTCGTATTTCATATGCACATTAATGTCATGGTAATGTATTGTTTTTTGAAGAAAAAAGTTGAAAAAGTTACCCAGAATCTATAGAAATAAAGCTTTTAATATTAGTTTTTTGATTTTTAGTGCGATATTTTCGTTACATTTGGGCCAATTCTGACCAAACGGGTGGGGCTATAACGTTCATATAATACATGAACATTAAGGTTATGGTGATGTAGTACCTTTTGTAAGTAAAAGTTGGAAAGTTAGCCGAAATCCATAAAAGTAAAGCTTTTATTATAAGTTGTTTACTTTAAATAATACCAATTGACAGGTAACAAAAGAAACTTGACAACAATCACCTACAATGCGTAGGCAGCAAAACAAAGCACTTGCAAAAGTAAAGATATCCCACGCAAACTAAAAACTTTAAAAAGCTGATCCATCAACGCGGCGGGACTTAAGTGTTTTCCTAGTTTGTTAAATCATTTAACTGTCAAAAACATTAATTTTTATAAACTACGCCTTTGTTACTCACGTCGTCCTAGTAAGTATGACTCGTACCTGGATGTCTGGTGTTCGACACCCGCCATGGGAAACCCTGACTTCAAGTATTACCGGGGACACGACGGTCGTTGATAGGAATGCGTGCAAGGGATTGAGTCCTCTTAAACCCGTCTGGGCCCGGGGTAGAATTGGCCTAGAGCATGGCTCAGCTAATCGTAAAAGGTGATTCAAGAGAAAAAGTCCACCTCGCAAACATCAGCTAGTAAGAGCGGAGTATATAAATACTCCCCGAAACTAGAGGTGAGCTCTGGCAATCGTCGTCGAGGACCTTGCCCACTTTCCTTGGCGACCCCTCGATGACGATGACGACAATGACACCACGATCAATGACGAAGACAATGACGACCGAGACGATAGAACCCCCATTCCTCCCCTTACTCGTGGCTGGTTCTGCCCAGCATGAGACTTTTCTCCCAACATCCCCTAGGCTTAAGTGGCGCATTATGACTTTACGATTGACGCGCCCTTTATCCAAACAAACATTTTTCATTTCGTTTTGTTTTATAAACAAAAATAAACTTTCAAAAATCAAACGCACAACAATCTCAATCTATCACAGATGGCGCAGTATGACTTCCTACTTGAAGCACCCTAGTTTCTCTCGTCGTCTACATTTCCGGAGTTGCTCATTGATAGACCAGCTGTGACAGGCCTACCAAGAATGAAGTGTCGGGTTTGGTGGTCGGGGGCCTCCGGTCTAAGGAGTGTGCCAAGGCCGAGAGTCCTTGGGTGGTGGGGATATTCGTGTAAAGCGACGTGACCATAAGCCATAAGAGCATTGGCTGGGAGAGGCATCACTAGGCTAATGAGTTTGGCTAAGATGTCGTATGTGTCCTTGATGTGGGATTCCAATTCTGTGAACAGGGGCTAAAGGTTTCGGTCAACAAAGGCTGAAATGCGCTCTGTGGGGGAATTGAAGCTGGCAACAATAGGACGTCCTGGGTTATTCGGTTTGTGAATTTTGGGGAGCATATAAAAGGTGGCGGTCCGGGGTTCCTGAGGGGTTAAATGTTTAATGGTTTCTTCACTGAGATTCTGGTTCTTCCCGCGACTGTTGACATAGTTCTTGACTTTTTGCAAGTGTAGCACCGTTGGGTCTGCCTGTAAGGTCTTGTAGGTGTCCCTATCATTCAGTTGCCTGTTGGCCTCTTTGACGTAGGCCTTGGTGTTTTGGATGACAATCTTGGAGCCCTTGTCGGCCGGCAAGATGATGATATCTTGATTGTTCCTTTAAGTGGTCAAGACCTTGCGTTGCAGCGCAATTCTTTGTATGATATGTTTATCCATAAAGACATAGCATCGTACAGGTCCCACTTCTGCGTTGATTTGGCTGCTGAGCCGCTCAGAGGTGGTTTCGTGATAGCCTCCGTTCTCGGGTATAGCTCGCTGAACAAAACATTCTTGAGTGACCATGTCTGTGTCCCGTGGCTGGTTCTGACCAGCATGAACCCCTCCTCCCCATATCCCCTAGGTTAGAGTGGAGTATTATGACCGAACGGTTGACGCGCCCTAAATCAAAATCAAATTAACTAAAGAAAACAACGACCATGATAACACAAACGATGACAAAGACGATGACAACCACGGCGTGAGTACCCCCCTTTCCTTCCCCCTCCTACTACGGCGGCTTGTTCGGACCAGCAACTGGGACGATAAATACCAACTATATAGGTATATAGGTGTCAGATTAAATGATAAGTTGCATAAAACAATTCTGCACTATTCTCTTGTGCGGCGAACCACAAACGCGTTATTCGGCGCAGCCGCGTAGGAAAATAATGTTCAGTATTTAACAGGCGGTGGATAATGCATTGTTGATGAAACAACATACAACGCCATTTTGTCTTCTTAATCGCATTTCGCACTTTCCAAGTCGTATTTCATTTTTTGGACTAAATCAGATTTTTTTTGTAATTCGGAAATAATTTTTATCAATGAATAATAGTGTTGGTTACAAACGAAAAAGTTCTGTCTTCGTTTGGATGTGGTTTGTTTGGGCGTGATTTCTTAGAGATTAGTAAAACACCATTGTTTTGGTTATCGGTATTGTCGTCTAGACCTAGGGTCCTGGCTGGTCGGTTTTATAATCTGCCGACAATAGGACCTTTCAGCAAATCATACATGTGTTTAACAGTGTTGTACTTTTATCTAGCAACTCCAGGGAATTTAAAACCCAAACACCAACATCTTACCCACGCTTACGTCTTTAGCAGGGACAAGATTGCCCTAGGTGTGACTCAATATGTGACGTTATGTCTTGCGACTCCAACTCAAGCATAGTCAACCATATGAAAAACTGTTTTCTTACGACCACAGCGACCAACTTATTACATTTTAGGAATAAACTACCACGATGTGAGAACCTCCCCCACCCTTCCTACCTCCCACTACCCGTGGCTGGTTCTGACCAGCATGTGATTTTCTTCCCCATGTCCTCTAGGCTTCTGTCGCGCATTACCACCGCGCGCAAACTCAATCCAAAATAACGAGCTGATCATATGAAGAAGTATCAGTGACAAACTTACTAAATTTCTCATCCGAAGTTATTTGTTAAACCAGATATAGTTCACATCAAACATTCTATATTTTTCATTCCACGTAAATATTTAGTCTGTTGTCATCACTTTCATCAGTATGATTTTTTGTTTTTTTATAAACTATGAAAACAATACAACCATCAAACACGATATGAAATAATTAATTAACTTGTAATATCACAGACGGCGCAACATGACCTAACCGGTTGAAGCGCCCTAGATTCTCACGCCATGGTTAAGATGACATCAAGTAATTCACTGCTTCATAGACTTTACACAGGTGCTCCCCGAGTCGATTGTGGTTCATTCTGCGTTGAGATGATCTCTGAAGACCTAATCAATTTCTCTATGAAGACTCAAGTTCCAGGACGATAATATCTGTAAGCCCAGTGTAAAGCGCACGTTCTGAATCTGCTGTGTGAAATGGAACGTGACATTCGAATTGTCCACACACGTCTGACTCACGGATATCTCCTAACAAGAGAAGAGGTTGCTGCTAGATGCGACACACGTGGTGCTTTGCGCATGCTATTTGACCTCTCACGATCATTTGAAGAACTTTTATCATAGAATGACGACAAACTTGCAAATATTTCTCACTGGATGTCCGTTGTTTCGCCAAGTTGCCTGGAAACCTGCCCCCTGGAAACTCCCCATGTACCCCTGGGGGTACGCGTACCACAGTTTGGGAACCACTGGCATGGGCCCTCCACCCTAAATCCCCTTAAGGCTAGAGTGGTGCATTATGAAAAAACGGGTGACGCGTCCCTTACACACAAAAAAAAATCTTGTTTCACAGGAAACCCCAACTATTTTCTTTAAATCAGAAAAATCAACTATCAATATATTCTCTTTCTTAACGCATTTTATTGAATTTGCTGGTTAATCCTGACCTTCATGTACAACAACACAGTAGTAAACTTGGCCAACTTAATTCTTATTATATGAAAATTCAGTTATTTAATAAGCTTCCAAAAGAAATAAAAATAATTACATCTATTGATAATTTTAAACTTAAAGTAAACAATTTCTTATTAGAAAAAGCTTATTATTATTTAAATGATTATTTAATTGATAATATCAAATTGAACAAAATTTCAAATTCTGAATGTTCAATCATAAAAATATCCTTATTTTTTAATATATAAACATTGTAGAAACATAGTAGGACTGTATTTTCTTCTATTTTAAATGTGAATGTGAATTTTATAATTATTATTATAATTATTTATTTTTCAATATTAGGCTTTATTTTATATCGGTTGTAGTTTGGAATGTAGTATGTGTAGTTTTGCCCATTAAGTATGGTTTTGTTCTCCACAAAACGCAGTCTTATTTAATATTTGTTTCCATGTATTAATCTATGGCTATAATAAAGAACATGAACATGAACATGAACATTTGGAGGCAAGATGATCTTCCGAGACGTGCTTTGCATTACCTTATCTTTAGTTAAGTTAGAAAACAAAATAATCATCAAACACACCATCTACACATCTCAATATCTTACAATTTTTACAGGCGGCGCAATATGACCTAACCGGTTGAAACGCTCTAGTTTCTCACACGTGGTCACAATACATTCTAAATATATTCCGTATCAGCCTGTTGATTCTGTTATGCTGTCCGTGGCGGGAATCGTGTCCATGCAGCTTGGTTGATCGGTGTTTCCATTTTTAATATGCCGGTCTCTAGTTGGTCATTGTTCGCTTGTCGATGGTGTCGGCGCCTACAGGGTTGGCTTGGTCGGCTTTCAATTTAATCACCCTCACTGAAAATCAGTTCTGGGACAGAATGAATAGAATTTATTTGATTATTTATTTAATTCAGCAAGAGTTGAATTCATTGAACTCGATGCGCAAAGACAACGATAACATTGTCACAATAGAAATCGCAATATGAATTCAATTTCCTTTTTTACCAATTTGTACCGCCAAAAAAAAAAAATCGCAGGAAAGAAAAATGTTTAAAAAAAATCTCTCAAGTCTGTCTATAGAAAAACAGTTTTAAATTAATGTCACAAAAACACAACACCCTACGTTGAATGGTGTGCCTTGGCGAATTGAAGTTTGAAATTATTTTGAGATTGCTATTGTGGTGAAATCAGGGTTTCTATTTCACTTTTATTTATTGGATATCGATTTCCATCGATATTGGGTATTTGGTATCATCCAACATAATATAATATTGGAAAACCAATCATCATTTAGAACACAATGATTGGTAGTCACATAGTCATCAATCCATCTATCAATATTTAAATATTGATTGATTTGATAGGTTTTAGTTCTGTGTTATAAACTGTAATGTTAATTCAAAGCCATTACAGTCTCTAAAACTAGGCAGACAAAGTGCAATCCATTCACTTACGTCACGGTGTAATAACACACTTTGCTGATCTGGCATTCTTACCAGGCATGAAGCAATCTACAAATCACCATCGGCACAGTTCTGGAAACAGCTGACTCTCTTATTGGGCCAGGTGAATGCAGCCTAATTCAAACTAGCCAATGACCTGCCACAGGTCCAGTAGAGACAATCAAGGAATGTGTTACCAGTCACTACATGAAGTGGCCAGGTTGGCTCTCTCTTATCCAGCCATCTTTGAAGTAGGAGGTGTTTCCAGGATAGGGAATGAATTTCATAGTTAAAACCATAACCTTGTGTAAGTGAAAAGTCTGGCTTTATTAAATATAGTTCTATTTACACAGTTTACATGATTTTTATGGTAAGAACACCCATACTCTCCCAAATCACTGATCCTTCAAGTTAAGTAGTCTGAAAGTGTACCAATACTTATTGATCAGCAACCAATTGACATATTGATTATTGATTGATAAAATATTGCGGGCACTACATTTGGTGGCAGCGCATACCGGAATTTTTGTTGACAAAAATAAAAGAACCCGCAGAGACTATTTTTCTTGAGAGACAGTGTATTGGGAGACACATGGTAACAGTGCCTAGAAAGAAGAACAAAGGTGAGTCTGCACATATTATCTTGCATGTGGTGTGCTTATTACACAGTAGAGAGTCTACTGAACTAACTTGGTATCCAACCTGTTGATTGTGTTAGTAATTTTTAATTTAATTGTAACCAAAATCTACCCAGATGCCTATCACAGAGGAGATGTTGAATGACCTCATGGCAGAGATGAATGCTCTCAGAGCTGAGGTAGCTAGGTTGAAAAAAGATGTAAAAAGTGAACCTAATTTACAATCAACATCAACAGGTGGAAACCGTAGTGACGTTCATATATTAAAGGACCTCACTGTGGGGAACCTAATCAAGCCCTGGAGAGGAGAGGCCTCGGATGTGGCAGTCAAGAACTTTCTGAACCAAGTTGATAGGGCCGCGGATTTGGGTTGTTGGAAAGAGGTTGATAAAGTCAAAATTATAAGCCTTAAGCTAGAGGGTGCGGCTGCTGCATTTTTAAGCAGTAATCAATCCCTTCAGGAACCAACGATTTCGTACGCGGACTTTCGGCAAGGACTGATTGATAGGTTCAGGTCGCGTCAACCAGACCAATTTTATTATGCACAGTTGCAAACAGCCAGTCAGATAAGAGGTGAGACGGTGGAAGCTTTTGCCGACCGTTTTAAAAATTGAATCAGAAGACGATCCGGAAAGTAGCGGATCCACTCGTTCAGACCGTAATCAACGAGGAGGCGGAGCGCAGACTCGTCGCGGCGTTCACTGGGGGGCTCCATGGTAACGTGGGAGTCCAGGTACGGTATAAAATGCCTACTACGTTCGCCGAGGCACTGAACCATGCTGTGACGGTCAGTACCGTTGACCGAGAGAGCAAGCCAGGGGGGACAGTTTTCGCGGTTAATACGACAAGCGATCGGAAATGTTATGGCTGTGGTAGAAAGGGCCATCTACAATGGATTGTCGTAAGAAGAAGAAAACGTTTGTTAAGGCCGAGGGTGGCGATAAGCCTAGCGAAAAGGACTCGGACATCCCCATTTGCTCGTACTGTAAAAAGAAGGGGCATCTAGCGAATTGGTGTTTTTGCTAGGAAACGGGCGGAGAAAGATAAGAGAACCCCAAACGGGCAAGTTCGTCGCGAGCCCCGGCGTCGAGCGAAAACTAGCTAATGCGATAGTTATACCTAGTGTAGCGACTGTTTATGCAACACTTGCACTGCCTTGTTGTTCACAGCCATCCTGGTACTATTTGTGCACTTTAACTTCATTGTTTGTTTGGCTCACCGCCATCCTAATACTTTTGTATCAATTTCTTTGGTGTTGAAAAGGACGCGATGTTGCTTTCTTTTCAACAATGTTTTATCATCACACTGAAATTACTTACTGTTCGGCCATTCGTATGGTCTAGTGTTATTCTCTGTTAACTTTCGATAAGTTATTAATAAATACAGTGTTTTTTACTTGTGATTTGCCATTCAAAGTGTGTGTTATTGTGTCCGTGGATCGCTGAACCAGGGCCTTCATTTACAGTCCACTCATTTGTTATCTTTAACATGGTCCTCCATTCACTCCAGAGTTTCATTTTCATCTTCATGTATCACCCATTCATCTCTTGCCCCAACATAATTTGGTCCCATCCGGGCCGTATACAATCAACATGGTTCCACGTGGAAAACTTTAATCGGCTTTCTCAAGTAATCGTTTCGTCGGCGACTTCACAACGCAGTTTGAACGTCTAGGCCTACCGACGTAGCAAGAGTCTTCTCACGGGCCCCAGCAGCAGCTGAAGTACGGCGTCATCAGGACATCTTCAAGACCCAGTGGCGGACGCGTGTCTTCCAGTGGCAACATCATCACAATTCAGATAAGCTATCTGCTGTACCTTCATAATAGCCTATTACTTTACATTCATTGATCTTCAATAACTTCATCATGCA
Source organism: Sweltsa coloradensis (assembly GCA_024449915.1). Classification (NCBI taxonomy): domain Eukaryota; kingdom Metazoa; phylum Arthropoda; class Insecta; order Plecoptera; family Chloroperlidae; genus Sweltsa; species Sweltsa coloradensis. Next base: position 52,326 of record JAMZAV010002593.1, read on the forward strand.
AGCGCAAGAGAGAAGTGATTTAATTAAACGTCGTGGAATAATCAAAGCTCGGCTAACACGCATACACACGATTATAAACGATGTCAATAACCACTCAAATCTGAGTGCAATCAGAGTGAGGTCAGAAACTCTTATTTCTATTTGGGATCAGTTCGAGGAAATACAATCACGTCTTGAAATAGAAGACACAAATGACGATTCGAATCATGAAACCTACAGAACAGATTTTGAAACTTTATACTTTGAGGCTTATGCTAAATCTAATGACATACTCACGCCACCCATGGTACCTATTGATACACCATCAAGTCATGGTTCTGGCAACGGGCCGCTTCTTAGCACTCATAACAACAATCTGATCAAACTTCCTGGTATAAATTTACCACAATTCTCATGTGATTACAGTCTTTGGTCACAATTCAAAGACACCTACGTCGCGCTCATACATGAGAATACTTCTCTTACGGACATTCACAAATTCCATTATCTGCTGTCTTCATGACGTAATGATCCACTACATTTAATCAAGAATTTGTCCTTGTCGTCTGCTAACTATACGATAGCATGGAACTTGATTCTAAAAAGATATAAAAACAAAAAATTAATATCTCAGAAACACATCAATGCTCTTCTCGATCTGCCACATGTGCGAGCAAACTCGGCTCACGATCTTTGCCAATTAGTTAAGAGAATATAGGACATGTGAAAATAGGCAGTATTTTGAATATAACGTTGACTTCAAGCAAATTGCTTTTTTCTCGGCCGTTAATCAACCGATCGGCATGAAATCTTCAGCAATACAATTTTGAAGGTTTTCTATAGAGCCCTCTGGTGCCGGATTTTAAGAAAATTTATACATTTATCTAGCATGAATTTTTTTAAATGGCAATATTTTTATAAAAATACTGTTTCACCAGCTGTTTCATGGAACTTAAAAAAATACCCCCAGACTCTTATTTCAGAAAACTTTACTCTATTGCCCTGAATTGATGAATTTGCTTTTCAACACAGTCAACAGAATTGTTCTATCGCCAACCGTTTAGGAAAAAACAGCAATTTCCCAGGCATTGTTTTGCGTTTTTTCTTTCGACCGTAGTCCGCTAGATGGCGTAGGCGCTGCGAAAAAGTCGTGAGAAGATTTCGTGTTCGAGCGAGTGTTTTGTGGAATTTGAGGGGAGGTAAACTGACAGTATCTTGTTACGCGTAGGAAGTCAATGTAACTGGCCAAGGAAATTCCAAAGTAAAATCTATGCCAGAACCGGGATTTGAGACAAGGACCTTGGAGCATTGGATTGGAACTATGCATAGGCCTATAGAACACCATTTATCATTTTATTTTGTCCCCACCAACTATTATCAAAATAAAAATGTGAATTGTTCTTGTTCTTGATTGTTGTAAGTAGTCTATACTTTTCTTAAATGTTCTATGCATTGTGTTTAGTGCTAGTGGTGATACCATGTTGTTTATTTTCCTTTGAAAAAAACGAATCTTTGGCCGGATAAATCAATTTGATCGGCCATGACAATGGTAAAACTGAAGTGCCCCAAATTAGTTTATGAAACTGACGGTCTTGCTGAGATGAATGATGATTGTCGGAAATAAGATTGAGTGACATTGACCTTTACGACTTCGCAATGCGTGTAGCGCATTTCACTCGCCAAAAGTATCTGCACAAACAAGAATTTGAACCCTGGACCTTATGCATCGGAAGCAAGAATTATCCCTAAGGACCTCATTTATCATATTCGTACATATTTAAAAAAAATTATTGTTGTGATGAAGGTACAAGTAAATAATTTTAAAATATATGATTTATTTACCTAGGTAGAGCTAGTGCTAACGATGATACGTTTCACCAGATGGATTCTTCAATGTTGTCGGCAAATACACAAATAACACAATAGAAGAAATCAAGATCCCTTTTTCGGTTTTAAAACAGTCCCTGGCAGCCTTTCGGATATGAATTGTCTCCACGTATTATATTTATGCACTTACGCTAACGGAGACGAATAAGGTTTGTATATACGAATAAATTAATGTAGGGTCTGGTTCTGCTAGATATCGCAAGTGCGGCAACGATTATCAAAATCATTATCGGTGATGATCGTTCGGTGAATGTGTGATTGTGTTGTCTTGGGGACGGGGAACGGGTAGAGGAGCAAGCATGTGCGACTGGCTATCATCCTACAGCTGTCAGATAACACGTGCTGTATCACGCGAAGCGTTGATTACTTCATGAAGCATGTGCGTTATTTTGACCATCTACGTCTATTGACGTCAAGGTGGATCAAAGGAAGAGGGAAAAGACAAAGTTTCGTTTCAATGCAAAAAGAGATGCCTTTTCATTGAATTACATTGAATTATAAATTAGAAGCTCGGCTTGAAGACTACAGGTCAGAAAAAATCCACGGACAAGAGAGAACGGCAAGTTTCTTGACTATAATGCATAGTTTTTAGTTGTAGATAATCTTCTAAAAACTTGTACCGACCCCCCCAATACCAGGAGTTGGGACGAATAAACCCGAACAACAAAATGTTATACAATCATATTCATAGCCACTGTTCTAGACTCTTAGAGATTGTTAAAGTGAAGAGAGTTAGGACATGCGTTTTAGGCAAATTGCTTCACCGCAGGCGTCTGAAATTTCGAACATAGTTCACGATATACTAAATATATGGCTCTACAGTAACACATTTCTAAAATTTGTTTTAAAATAATTAATAAAAAATCAATTAGTTTAAACGAATTTCAAATTCAAAGTCAAAATTGACTATAATATATTCGTGATTTTTTTCTGGATGACTAAGAAAGAAATTGTGAAATCTATGACCGTAGGGCTGTGTATGTATGCTTTATTGACAACTTTGCAAAGTAATGTCGTGTTATATGTCGGATGCTTCTTGGCCGAGCGAGTAGCTATTTGCTAACTGCAAAATGTGTCCTATTCTCTCTGAAGGCGAGATTACTCATTGAAATAAAGAACACTCATGGAACGATTGCAGTCATTCTTCACATCGAAATAAAAATCAAGTCGTCAAAGTTCTACGATAATATCTCAATCCCACACACTCACAGAGTTGAAACTATTAAATCAATCAATGACTACATCTAAGAGTGTGTACGGTATTTACAAACTATTTACAAAATGATGTCCAAATGTGACGCGTGCTACCCACTGGTGTGGTGTCCAGCACCCTCAGATAACGTATAGCGTGTTCCGAATGCGATCTATTTCGTTCGTCAATTCAATATAATATATAGTTAGATTGAAATCATAACAATACCAACATTACTACTTTTTCCTATATTTGATCCGGAGTGGATACTGCCACAGACGACAAATTCTCATTTCACAAAATATCTTCTGAAGAACTCAAGTATTCATTCTAGAATTTTGATATTTGCGATTCACATATAATTGGACTTCACAATAAAAGAATACATGGAGACGATGGTGATTTTTGTTGCTTAACCTATCTTAGTAATGCACTATAAGGCTATTCGAGACGATGAGTGGAGAAAGATGAGGTGTAAGGACGAATAATAAAAACATGTGATATACGGAATTCGAACCCACGTCCTCGTAGAGCCATACGCAAACAATGTTGGAGTTGAAGAGAAATTAGATGATCATTTCTTCTTCAATCGGGTCGCGACCTGATGTTGAAGTTGTAAATTTACGAATAACATTCTGGTTACACATCGCATTCGTTGTTTTTTTTTTGATTTTTTGGTTAGTGCGTGTGAGCTGCGGATGGAAGTTTCAGTTCTGCCAATCGAAAAATTTCAAATTTGTCACTTTAACAATGTAAAATTACGTACTAGTTGATAGTGATAGGTACTGTATTTTTCAATTATCTATTCACATCCTAATTTATGAAAGTAACTTTGGTAGAATTAGCGTCCAATTAGATATTAAGAATTGGCTGGATGGGGTCGGCCGGAGGGCACTGGGTAGGGGTTCTATCGAATTCTTAAATTTTGCAACTTTTATAAAAGCCTAAAAAACTTTCAAAAATGTGAAATTGTCTATGCAAAGTTAACCGGAGAGTCGTGATGGTCGCGTTCGCCGCCCTCGCCCTTCCCCTATCCGCCCCTGTCGTACAGCCACTGCCCGTTAGGTGCCTCACGCTATCTATGGACTTGCTTAGTAGGGGAAACTACACTCAGGTATACCCCCACCATTTGGACCTAGACCGGGCGGACAAAAGGGAGGGCAAGCGATCGAGATGAATAGAGAACTAGAGAAGGTGGCTTCAATACATAATTTCACTTGTCATTGATTACTATCGCTAGTTCCTAAAATAAAATAATATGAGATTAATTACCACTTTTACCTATGTAATTGTACACAAATTGGTCAATAAAGATCAAATTTGTATTTTTAATTTAAATTTGGCTTTAGTACCCGGCAATCGATGTGTACTTAAAATGGCCTACAATCAATAAAACGGATTGCAGAGATCTGTTCTTGTGAGGGTGCAAAATATTGCCATACGTTAGCATCGGTTTATAATTTAATTTGGGAAAGAAAAGTAAGATAAACATAGCCGTAACTAGGGGTTGATAACCCGCTTACCATGTAAAAATGTGTAGATAAACTTTATTTAGCTATTCCGACAAAATGAGTAAAATATCAAAGCAGATGAAGAGTATTTGTCAAGATTCGACATTTTTGTGTTCTACAACGTAGAACCCTTCCTGCTTTTCAGGTCCAGTGCAGGTTAAGTGTGGGTTAGAAAAAAGGAATTATATACATATAAATAATTACTATTAGCTTCTCAGAAGATTGTTGTTAAATAATTTTTTAACACGCACTCTTCAACCTGTGTTATCATATTCTTTACCTAAGCTTATTTAACTTCTATCTGATTCAGGTAAAAACCGATTTACGAAGGAGGATAACTAATAAATCTAATTACATAAATGCAGACACAACAATGAACTACAGTGAAGAAAAATTTTGATTATTATTTATTATAGGCTTATTATTTTGATTATTGCCATTTTTTATTACACATCGATTAGGCCTACATGGTATACTTAGGGTGCAACGTTAATTGTGCTTGTTTGGTTCTCTCCTGGACGTCACGTAGCTTGTACTCTATATTCATAGTAGTTATAAGTAGTTCATAATTTACGGAAAATAGCTTCATTTTGGTTCAAAATTAAAATTAAAAAGACAATTTGAGTCGAATTTGCCAAATTGAGTTCGATTTCGTAGGCAAAAGAAACAATTAACCTATTATTTATATTTTAGGCACTATAGTGATATTAAACAATGACAGGTGAATTTGGTATTCAAGCCACGCTCTCAATTTTCTATTCATCTCGATCGCTTGCCCTCCCTTTGTCCGTCCGGTCCCAGGTTCGATGGTGGGGGTATACCTGAGTGCAGTTTCCCCTAGTAAGCAAGTCCATAGATAGCGTGAGGCACCTATATAAACTTTTAATTTTTCCTTGACCATGGCTAAAACTGATTCAATTTTGTAATTTTGGTTCGGAGATAGTACAACTCTACAATATCATGTACTTGTACGCATAAATTACTTTTTCGCGCTAGTGCGTGTCATGTCATCTTATGTAAGTGGATAGGGGTTGATTTTGTTTTCTAGTTCAATAAAATGCTTGGATAATATATTTTTCGTTGTAAATCATAGATAATCTGGGGGTGTCTACAAGACTGGAAAACCTGGAATTGTCAGGGAATTTAATAAATCTGGAAAAGTCAGGGAATTTTGTTTTTTTCTGGAATTTTACAAGAAATGTAAAAAAAATCAATATTTATTTTAGTAATTTTAATAACTTGTTTGTTGCTGAAAATAGAAATTATCAATTTAAAAAAATCAATTCTTAAATTATTTTGCCTTGTCCGGTGTTTAAAATTCCCCCCGAAATCGACATTGAATTTATTAACAATTTTTCCTCCGTTAGAAAGCGCGGGAAAGCCAAATTTGCAGCCTGGAAAAATGTAATTTTCCGTCTGGAAAACCTGGAAAAGTCAGGGAATTTTGTAATGAAAAATTTGTAGACACCCTGATAATGTATTACTCATTATTATAACATATCGCAATTGTTCAAAATGAGTACATTGCCATACATTTTCTGGAAACAATGTACTGAAATATAGTAAAGAAACTGCTCTATACCAACAAACAAATTTGAAAGCAGTATTAAGAAGTCAGTATTTTATTCACCCCCTCCTCTATATTTTGGATATAACAATAATTTCAACTCGCTGTTTTTAATCGCACATTACCAACTGTGTGTGTACTTTACACTATTTAGATCAAACATATAAGTGAAAATATATTATTTTTATTGAATTTTGTGTAACATTGTAGTAAAATGTAGTGTTGATTTTATACTGATGAAATATATATAAAATAAAACTTGAAGCACCAAGAGTTTTGATAATACTCAACCTATCATCTACCCTTCAAAAAAGTTAGAATTTTATTTTTCCTCCTCTCACCATGATGTCATGATGTCCAGAACACCGTTTTACAACATTAGTTTCAAGTGTCAACACACTGTTTTTTTTATGGTATTGTTAGGTATAGATGACTATGAGTTTGTATGCCTAACACAACACTTGGCAAACTGGTTAGTTCAAGAAGATATTGCGCCAGTGAAATAAATAAAATAACCTTTTGTTTTGACAAAAGTATTTTATTTTGATTGGCGTACAACTAACTATATTCCATCCATCTAAACACAGAAAAAATATGTACAGAATAAACCTCCTGTGAGTGTGACATCAGTGTTCCCAGACCCGATCTAAAAACTACGACGGACTGCCAAGAGACACGTCATTGCGAGTTCCGTGCATTACTTGCTGGGTCTGTGATTGTGATTGTGAATTGTCGAGCTACTTATATCCCCCACTCCCAGTCACCCACGGCTCGCCATCATTACCCTACCCTCCCGCTTCTTCCCGGATGCGAGATTTTTAACGGTCTAATCGGAGAGCCCGCGTCTCTTCAATGTATCATATCATCTTAACGGTTGAAGCGCCCTAGATTCTTACGTCGTCGTACATGAATAGTAAAAGCGTTGGTTTGTTGGTGAAATCGTGAACAAAGAACCGCGAGTCATTCTGAGGTCATGTTCGGTTTTCATTGGGAGTCTTGGCGCCAACACAGACGGACGGACTAATAAAATATGCGCATAGGAGATATAATATGACGAATGAACAATGCCGAAGACGATTGCGATCACGACGTGAGACCCCCCACCCCCCTCCTACCCCTACCAGTGGCTGGTTCTGACCAGCATGGGTCTTTCCTTCCCACATCCATTAGGCTAGAGTGGCGCATTTTGACATAACAGTTGACGCGCCCATAATGCAAATAAACCAAAACTCCCAATCGTATGATGAACTCGCGGCGATGAACACACTCAATGTCTAATCCGAAGTAATTTGTTTAACCATATTTAATTCACATCAAACATACTTCGTAATTCATTCCACGTAAATATATTTTCGGTTGTCATCTCTATGATAATTTTCTTTTATGTTATTTTTTATTAAAACTTAATAATCATTAATACTTAGGAAACTCGAATAACTAATTAACATTATCACTGGTGGCGCCAAATAACCTATGCGGCGTCGTCGCTTAAGAGTCAGCGTTAGTTCTTGATTGTGACTGAATGAATGGAATCTGAATAATTAAGTTATCCTGGTTGGTAAATAAGTGTTTTAACTGAATCTGATGGATGTTAAATAAATAAATAACAAAACACAGTCGGTTATTACTAGCTAGTCTTGGCTAGAAATGATTAAAATATTTTGCTATTGAGAAAATTACCTAAACATAACATAAGCTTACATCAGATACCATGGGAACTAAAGTTTTAATAAAAATACGATTTGGGAATAATTATTAGACCCTGCCCATCACATAACTCAAATTCCAGAGTTTGTTTGTGGGTTAGTAAGTTTTCTTTTTTTGATGATACCAACTATTCAAGAGAAAAAAACCCACCTCGCAAACATCAGCTAGTAAGAGGGGAGTATATTACTCCCCGAAAACTAGAGGCGAGCTCTGGAAATCGTGTCGGGACATCTTCACTTTCCCTTGACGACCGCCACCGAGGGACGATGACAATGACAAAAACGAACGATGACAATGACGAGGGACTAAGACGATGACGACCGCGGACCGTGAGAAACCCCCCACCCCCCTTCCTCCTCTTACCCCGTGGCTGGTTCTGCCAAGAATGGGCCACTCCTCCACAAATCCCCCAGGCCAGAGGGGCCCGCATTATGACCTAACGGTTTGACGCGTCCTTATTCCAAATAACCTAAATTTACTTTATTCATTTATGTTAAATATGATACAATCCTATTTTATGTTACGGATTTAAACAGTTTGCTACTATTCTCTAAATAATAAATGGCCAAGAAACCCAAAGTAAAAGCACAGGAAAGAGAGCCTGTGTATACTTAAAACACTTCATCCACCAACGCGATTTTAAATACCCTTCACGACGTGGGCCTAGTAACAGAGTCAATAAAGAAGTTTCCCAGTTGAAACTTCTTTATCGACTCTGTTAGCTAAACACCGTAGAACAATAATAATGTTAGGCACGGAGGTTCTTTTATCTGAGCTCTTTTGCTCCGACGCCAAGACCAGGGCCACATGGAGCCGGATTCTGGGGAAAATACACAGTAATGTGAGCAGAATACACTTTAAATAAACACCCAGACATTTAGAATAAGTTGACCAATAATAACCATGGTAAAATATAAAAACGTTGTAAACAATTATAATTAATAAAAATAAAACTATTGCGCACTATTTTCTTAGGCGGGGCACCACAAATGTGCAATTCGCCGCAGCTGCGTAGGATAATGATGTTTTATGTTAAGAGGGCTGTGGATAAGGCATTGAAGAACAGACGCCACTTTTTGTCTGTCTTGATTGGTTTTCACACCAACATAGTCGCGTTTGATTTCTCTGTACTAAATACATTTCTTTTTGTAATTCGGAGAGAAGATTAATCACAGTTTGTTGAAAAACGAACGAAGAAGTCCTCTGGAAGTTTGGAAAGGCTGTTTATAGGGCGAGCTGTTCTTTCAGATAAGGAGGAATCTTGGATTTGGGTCATGGTTTTTGTCTGGGCTGGTTGGTTTTTCATCTGCCGACAATATTTAGCAAGCCAGACTTCGATATTTTGAGATTTGATTTACTTTTAAACTTGTAACTCATGGATGTCAACGCTCAAATACCTATTTTTGTTCTATTCCTTTGGACGTTAGTACTTTTCAAGCTCATTCTCCCTGCGATCGAATGCTGGTTCTGTCCATTACATGCATGTCCCACCAATACCCGGGGAAGAATTAAGCCCAGAGCATGGCTCTGTTAATCATAAATGCCAGGGTGGAGATAAAGTCCATCTCGCAAACAAACAGCTAGCAATTAAAAGATTATTCCCTGAAACTAGAGGCGAGCACTGACAGTATTCGTCGGGGACATCCTCCCCCTTCCCTTGACGAACTCCCCGACGACGATGACAATGACACAACGAACGATGATGAAAACGATGATGACCGCGATTTGAGACCTCTTTTCCTCCCCTTACCCGTGGCTGGTTCTGACCAGCATGGGCGCCTCCTCCCCATACCCCCAGGCTAGAGTGGTGTATTATAAACCTAACGGTAAACGCGTCCTTAAACCAATTAAACCAAAACGAATGTCCAACGCTGAAAATCAGTTCTGTGATTGAGTGAATAGATTCTAAATACGAATTTTTTATTTTATTTTATTTGACCTTTTTCCAAGCTGTCATTTGTATGAAAACGACAGTCATAAGCCCACAACTTTAACCTTAGTCTGGGTCAGAGGAAGAATCAGCCCAGGGTTTCTTCCGGGCGATTGTAAAGACACAGAAAAACATCAGCTAGTAATAAGGAGAGTATATTTACGTCCCGCAACTAGAGGCGAGAACGGTAGCGTCTTGTTGGATCTCGACGCCCCCCCTCGACGACGTCCCCTGAAACGAAAACATTTAGCATTTGGGCACATACTAATTCGCTCGGTCGGTAAGAATCCGACGTATATGAAACTGTACATACTTGTCAATAAAGCATAGGCTACATTGACAGCTCTACAGTTGTAGATTCTATGTTTATCAGCCAGGATCAATCCACGAATGTGGTCAATTTTAGACTCTTTAATTTAAGAAGATCCAAAAACCTAAAAATCAATTTGTGTGGCTTGTTGGTCTTGTGGTTAGCATCTCTGCTTCCAAGGAAGAAGGTGCACGGTTCGATTCCTGCTATTAGCAGAAGTTTTTTAACTTCTGATTTGTACCTAAGTCCATCAGTTTTTGGGTTAAGAATTTGTTAACGGTGACTTAAGAGCCGTCCTATAGCAACGAAGGCACATTTTAAATTTTAAGTTGTTCTGAAACTTTCTTGTTGATTCTGGCTTTGATCCGCGGGTGTTCGCACTGTCCATATTACTGATTGCTATATTTCCTATGAAAATATCGATTTTTGGTTGGTTATCGCTCACTCGACGATTACGTCTGGGCCTACAGGGTTGGCTTGGTCGCTATGGTTTAGTGTCCACAACAGAAAATCATTTATTATGACTGAGTGGATAGATTCTTAATATTATGAATCTTTTTTTTTATATATATATATTTTCAAATTATTTAAATTAAGTTCTTGAAAAGTGTTACTGCAGAGCTCTATGGTTCCGCTTGCTTGACAACTACCAACAATTGTAACAGCTGTGGTGTCAGTTGGCCGAGCAACAGGAACCTGCTTAACACGCAAGTCCTATATCCTCTTATTCACATTTATTCAAATAAACCATGTTTTTATGCTAATACTCTCATCTCCATCATTTTCTTTTCTTTTTTGAACTTAACCCTAAACTCATTTCATTAAATTTTAAGATCACCGGCAGAGCAATATGACCCAACCGGTTGAAGCGCCCTAGTTTCTCATGTCTTGTTGATAATCAGCGTATTTTAGGTTAAGGCCCAAGGTATTCGGTAATTATAAGCAATGGTTTGTGATTACATCGGAAGGTACGCGCTGAGCACATCAAGCATGGTATCACTAAGTAGAACAAGTTGCTATGGTTTCGATTATGTTTGACTAAGAGGAATGCTGACTGTTTTACAACAAACTATTAGCTGGTAACCAAGTGTGGTTTGGACGAGAGTTCTATTCGAGATGTCAAAGAAGAAGGTGAGCAGAGCCTGAAGACAGAAGAACGACCGAGCGCTCCCGCCTGGCGGGGGTAGCGCAGTACCTGAAGATTGAGACCTACACTTTGGACATCGGGGCAGAAGTTTAGAAGAGACACAAGAAAAACTACCGAGCGCTCCCGCCTGGCGGGTAGCGCAGTGCCTGAAGATTGAGACCTCACTTTGGACCCTCGGGCCAGAAGTTTAGAGGGCCCGGGGTAGAATTGGCCCAGAGCAGGCTCTGCTATTCGTAAAAGGCGATTCAAGAAAAAAAAGTCCCCCTCGCAAAATCAGCTAGAAAGAGCGGAGTATCTTACTCCCCGAAACTAGAGGCGAGCTCTGGCAATCGTTCGTCGGGGACCTTGTCCCCTTCCCTTGACGACCCCCCGGCGACGATGACAATGACACAACGAACGATGACAAAGACCGATGACGACCGCGACGTGAGAAACCCCCCTTCCTCCTCTTACCCGTGGCTGGTTTGACCAGCATGGGCCCCTCCTCCCCCCCCCCCTTAGGCTGAGTGGTGCATTATGACCTAACGGTTGACGCGTCCTTAATCCAAATAAACCCAAAACACAAGAAGAACTACCGAGCGCTCCCGCCTGGGCGGGGGTAGCGCAGTACCTGAAGATTGAGACCTACACTTTGGACATCGGGCCAGAAGTTTAGAAGAGACCCCAAGGGAAAAAACCGAACAGGACCGGACGGTTGTCAGTAACAAGCTTGGGGGAAACCCGGTGAGCAGGCAACATGAATGATTGGTTGGCAGTTATTTGTTGTTCATTAACTTGGGAGTCCGTGGTTCGAGACCTCGCTAGTCAGACCACAGTCTTATCCAGGTTTCTGTAATCTATGAGTTTAATAAACAAGGTATTCTCCTCATGTTTGAAACATGGATTTTAACTGTGTAAAACCATGTGTACGCCCCACGTTCTAGTTCTGGTGGTTAGGCCCTTTGGTGAAACCCTGACTTATCAGATTAGCTTACAATATGGACGTTTGGCATTTTAAAGTAATAAATGATTTGCCAACCTGAATCCCACTGAAGATTATTTACACACTTCATGAAATAATATGACGTATCAAAATGCAAAGAAATTGCAAAATGTAACAAACGCAAAGAAAAGGTATATACACGGACATTTCTCTACGGCTCCAATGAACTTAGTGCTACGACGCAGGGGGGAGGAAATATGTCACATCGCACATGTTGTTGAAGACTGCGAGACAGGCAGGGGTATGATCATGACAAACTCTAAAGTAAATAAACTTTATTTAACCCGGGGTAGAATTGGCCCAGAGCACGGGTCTGTTGAGCATAAAAGGCGATTTAAGAGAAAATGTCCACCTCGCAAACATCAGCTAGTAAGACGGGTAGTATTTTACTCCCCCAGAAATAAGGCGAGCTCTGGCAATAGTTGTCGCGGGGCCTCCTCTTCTTTCCTTGACGACCTCCCCGACGTGCTCCCCCTGCCCGTGGCTGGTGCTGCCCAGCATAGACCCTCCTGTCCTTATACCCTAGGAGGAAGTGGCGCATTATAACCTAACAGTGGATGCGCCCTTGATATAAATAAACAAAGAAAATCAAATCAAACACATTTAATTATTCAAATGAATAAAAAAATTATTCTTTGGCCATTACTATCACTTCTATCAATTTTCATTTCTTTTATAAACTTTAAAAACAGTATGGGCCCTAACCATAAAACACACCATACTTAATCTACTAATTACTATCAATATCACAGGAGGCGCAATATGACCTTACGGTTAACGCGTCCTTCATAAAAAATAAACAAAACAAAGACGAGAACGACCGCGACGTGAGAAACCCCCCTTCCTCCCCTTACCCGTGGCTGGTTCTGACCAGCATGGACCCCTCCTCTCCACATCCCCTAGGTTAGAGTGGTGCGTTATGACCTTACGGTTGACGAGTCCTTAATCGAAATGAACAAAAAAAATCTAACCTTTCATCATTATTTTGTTTCCCAAACTCGTGCCTCGTATTCTAACACTGGTAGCCGACATCGATGCAACGTCACATTCTGAGTTTACCAAATAATATGATGCATTTTTGCACCTATATTGTGACAACGTAGACAAACTAATACTTAAAAGTTAAATTTAAGTAATTTGTTATAAATACCATACATTATTATTATTATCATCTAAAATAATTTAATTTTAATAATAATTTAAAAAAACACAAACGTTTTTTTCACATTCTATTAATTCATAAGTTAGAACACATTACAAAATGTCACAGGCGGCCAATATGACCAACCCGGTTAAGTGCCCTAGTTTCACATGTCGTCGTACATTGGTACGACAAAACTAAACTAGGTAACGCTCAGTTGGACGCGTTGATAAGCGAGCACGTGTTATAGCTAGACCCACATTGCACATTTTTTTAAATTTTAAAATTTGCGACGTTCGCTGTCCACAGGGCCATGTTTCCAATATAATTTATTATTGCCAAGGTATTTGGGTAAACCCGTGTGTGAACCTTTACTTTGTGGATAAAATCCACCGCCATTAGAGGGGCCTTGACTTTTGGGAAAACTATTTAAACTCTTTGGTGACAAAATAATTACACTCTCCTCGAAAGTATTTTTATGACTTCTAGGTGGCAGTGCATTAAAAAACTTCGCGCGTCTTTTCGTTGCCATGGCAACGTACTTTTTTATAATGTAATTCCTGAACCTACATTTTGTCAAAAATAAAATAAACTATTCGTGACCGGACGTACATTCTAAATGGATTTAGCCACCTCAGATTTTTTCGCCGTTTAGTTTTAAAAAAAAAAACTTTCGATTAACCTTTAATGTAACTTTGTAACTTTTTGAACGATTTTGCCACAAAACTAATGGCATTCAATCGAGAACGAAGCTTGCGGATAGTCAAAATTTCAACTCGATCCGAGCCTCCGTTCGAACGTTATGGCGAGACATACAAACAAACAAACAAAAAAACAAAAAAGAACAAAAAACAAAAAAACAAAAACAAAACCAGTGACTAATTTTTCCGGCAGAGTCAAATGGAAACGCTCGCTTCGCTCGCTTAATAAGATCCACTTTTGCCCCAAGTTGTTTCATCTCCTAGGTGTATGCAATTCCATTCCATTATGTATGAGTCACATAACTCCCCGAAACCTATGGGCCAATGATTCCTTGCGTACGAAATGTGTTAAATCTTAATCAAAAGAACTTTTTCTATCATCGGCTATGATAACGGCGACAAACTTTCTGAATCTCTCATTTCAATTAATTTTTTACCCAATTAAATTCACTTCAAACAAATTTCATTTCAACGGTTTACGCGCCCTTAATCTTAAACTTAATTAAGCACTTTCCGTCCATACCCCCTAGTCTAGAGTGGCGCTTTGTAACCAAACGGTTGGCGCGCCCATAATCAAAATAATCCAAACGTATAAAAACACACATATCAAAGAGGCAACAAATTCATTTAATTCACTTACAATATCACAGGCTGCGCAGTATGACCTACTCACCGGTTGAAGCGCCCTAGTTTCTTACGTCATCGTGTTTTACTAATAACTTGCGAAACTTTTCTTATCTTGGCCCGGAGCATGGCTTTGCTAATCGCATTAGGAGAGGAAAGAGATTATGTTTAACTCGCAAACATCAGCTAGTGAATGGGAGTACATTGCTCCCCAAAACTAGAGGCGAGCTCCGGCAGTCTTCGTCGGAGACTTCTCTCTCTTCCCTTGACGACCTCCCCGACGACCACGACATTGACAACACGAAAGCAAAGACGATGGCGACCACGGCGTGAGAACCCTCCCTTTCCCCACCCTACCCGTAGCTGTTTCTGACAACCATTAGTCTCTTCTCTCCACATCCTCTAGGATAAAGTGGCGCATTATGACCTAACGGTGGACGCGCCCTTAATCCAAGTAGCAAAAAATCTCATCAAACACATTTCAGTTTTTATGCAAATATATTATTTTTTATTTGCTTTTTCTATTATCTCCATCATTTTGTTTTGTTTTATAAATTAAAAAACAATATAATCAATTTAAGCAAATAATACACTCATTTCATTAACTCAATATCACAGTCGGCGCAATATGACCTAACCGGTTGAAGCGCCCAAGGTTCTCACGTCGTCGTAAGATATTCTCTTGCACAGTTCCCTTACTAAAATTTTTGTAAACCAATCGATAACCAAATGATAACTTCTTGTAAACCATGATAACCAATTCATAACCATTTGATAACCACTAGTAACCAGCTGAAAGTCCTAAAAATGTATAATAACTAAATGTAAACCTATTGATAACCAATTGATAACCATTTCATAACTTATTGCAAACCAATTGACAACCGTGGTTGTTGTAAACCTTCTAATAACCAACTGACAACTAACTGTAAACCTCAAGTAACAACCAAATGACAACCATGGTTATTATTTGGTTTACTACTTTTTCTGAGAATTGTATAATAACTAATACATAACCAATTGACAACCGTGGTTGTTATAAACCTTCTAATAACCATCTGACATCCAACTGTAAACCTCTAATAATAATAAAATGACCTGCAGCACACACAATTACCATGATCTGTATAAAAAATTTATCATTAATAATAACACATATACCGGTATTAGAAAAAATGATATTAGGGCCTAATTCATAAGACCAGTTAGGCCTAGACTCAAGTTTTTAGATGTTAAGATCATAGTCAAGCAGGAAAAGGGAAAGGGTTATACAATAAGCTACCACAGGCTATGGCATAAACATATTACCAGTATAGGTAAAAATTTATTGTAAACAAGATCACACAGCATTTATAAGACAAGTAAAAAACAAAACATGTAGGCCTATGCAGGGTCTATGGGCAAACCAGTGCCACAATGTCTCAAGAGGGAAATACAAAAACAAAAGAAATACAATCAACATAAAACCCAAAATGAAAACAACATTAACAATTAAAACATGGGCAGAGCAGTGACACGTACAATATGTCTATGTTGAATGGTAAGACTACCTTTGCTATGCTCACTCGTATAATTTTGGAAAACATGAAAAATATGTCCAGTACGAGGGTATGTTCAATCCGCTGCTATTTTTCAAACTACACCTACTGTTCAAAGTAGTTTCTGTATTAACATACATTTTCATTAGTTACAAGGCTGTATTGCTGTGAAATATTTCAGGACGATTGGTTTCATTTCTCTTGCGGGTCGGCACAAAAGCACGTGGAGACTGCGAATTCGCGTTTAAGTATTATTTTGAAGATTTATCTTCATGTGTATCGGATGCTTTAGGTGGTAGGCCTACAGGAAAACATTTAAATAATTAACAAGAGAAGCAATTCTGGAAAGAAGCTATTAGGTGAGTTATTAGCTAGTCTACTCGGCTTCTAAGTTGTTCACCTGTGTAATAACATATTGGTTATCTCCAACAGACACAAAGAACAGTAAAGCCTCTAACAAATTCACATCAATTGCTAATGTTTGATCACTGACCAAAACTTTTTTTAAACTGTAGTAGCCACATGGTAAGCTTCCAAAACATTCATTAATTACATCAACTAAAGAAATAATGGCAAAAAATCTAGCTTCACCTTCACATTTGCAAATGTCATTACACCTGCACATTGAAGAACGAATAAAACAATTTATGAGACCAATATTCTGTTTACCATCGTGTCTGAAGGTAACATAATAAGATATTGTTTTATTTGGCCTAGTGTAGGACTTTGATAAGAAAATAGTATTTTCTTTCATCAGTCTTAAAAAGAGTTGACAATTTCCCATAACTATGCCAGAATTTACAAAACCTTGACGAACTTGTTGGGGAATCTGCTGCATTTTTTTATAAATGCCAATAGTTTGAATGTTTGGTCCAACGGCTTCATTTATTTTGTATCGCATAAGCTTCGAGCTTCTCTTAACAAGTGACAAGCAATATAAATGTATCGGAGAAAGGTGTTCAAGGTTATTAATTAGCCTGTGAAAATGTAGCATAACTGAAAGAGAAGAACAAATTTGAAGTTGAGGGTAGCGTGTACCATGCACCAAGTGTAACAAAGTTCCATTGAAATCTTCAAATGGGAAACAAGAATAAACCCATAAAGGCCCTAATGCACTAACTGTCTGTGGTAGATGTAACAAGTTTTACCATATAAATTTTCAAAATTCGATACAAATTTTCTGAGGTGATTGGCAGCCTTTTTCAATAAACTAGGGGATATGCTGGTGCTACATAATATTGAAATGCCAATTACAAGGTCCATGTAGTGACAGAAGTATTCGGGTTTCATTATTCCAAAAAGAACGGGGAGAGAATAAACATGAAAGAAAAGCTTGAATTCAGATGCCTTGAAATATGCCAAGTGGTCTGCAATGCTACGTGGCAAACGCTGAACAAAGTTTGGTGGTTGAATTGCTAGCAATCTCTTATCGATAAGGGATGTGAATTGGCTTAGGGAGAACGGATATTGATGAAAACTAGATTCCACCCACAAATGAACCAGCCTTCGTACAACACCCAAATAGATGCCATGCATAATATCAATTGCTGTACCATTAATGATGTCTGGCATAATTAATGATAAGACAGTAGGGCCTTTATTATTTATTTATTTTCATCATGTTAAGACGGAATACATAGATACATAAAATGTGATACAATATATCAGTCAGAACACAATGATGGTAGTGAGCGTCAGAGCAAGCCCCATATACACATGTGATGTGCCCCACTACCATTCTCTTATCAGCTAGTTCTTAATCCTAGGTTCTTAAATTTATGTCAATGAATGATATGAGTGATGAGTGATTGTACAACTGATGATAAAAGGGGTGAGCATGTTGATAACTTACATATTTACAGTTCTATGAATAGGTTGTGTTTGAGAGTGAATGTATGAGCTTGGGAGTGTTTGTGTTTGTGTTTGTGTTTGTGTTTGTGTCTGTGTTTGTGTTTGTGTTTGTGTTTGTGTTTGTGTTTGTGTTTGTGTTTGTGTTTGTGTTTGTGTTTGTGTTTGCGTGTGCGTGTGTAAGTGAGAGTGCGTGTGTTCGTGTCAAATTGCCAAGCTCTTAGACTAAAGACTGCCTAAGCTGCTTTTGGAATGATTTAATAGAGTTAGTGTTTTTTGTTTCGTAATTTAACTTATTGTATAAGTTTGCACTCCTACAATAGAAGCCGTCTTGGTAAAGTGAAGTTCGGGCAAATGGTGGACAAAGCGTGACTCCTCTGCCATATCTTGCCGAGCGATAATTAAGTTTAATTCTGTGCAGTGGGTCTAAGTCCACTGTATTGTTAAACATCTTCTTAAGGAAGACGATGTCAATTTCAATTAGACAGTTTTCTATGGATAAGATATTGCAAATTTTTCGCCTTTCTACGCTGCTGCAGTCTTTTCTTTGGCTGATAAATTTAGTGGCTCGATTTTGTATGGTTTCAAGTTTTTTTATGTTACCCTTAGTTGTGGGATGCCACGCAGGGCATCCATATACTAAGATTGACTTGATTAGACTAATATATACAGTTCTTTTTACATTGGACCTGGCGCTATGCAGTGTTCTAGAGATGAATCCTAAAAGTTTAGCAGCTCTGAGTCTGACAATTTCCGTCTGAATGTTCCATTTTAAATCACTAGTTACAGTTATTCCGAGAATCTTGAGTGATTGTACTGATTCTAATTTTCTATTGTTTATGTGGTACGTTGCTGTAGCTGGCCGCTTTGCTTTTGTAATGCTCATTTGGTGACATTTTAGTTCATTTAAAGACATGCAGTTAACTTGACACCACAGTTGGATATTGTCCAAGTCACTCTGTAGTATGCCCTCATCTTCCTGGGAGTCAATGACGCGGTACAGGGTGCAGTCATCTGCATATTGTCGGATTTCGGATTTAACACATTGAGGAAGATCCATCATGAACACTGTGAACAACAGGGGCCCAAGAACCGACCCCTGTGGAACCCCTGACACTGCACTAAACTCACTAGAGTGAGCTCCGTCATAAGTCACACGCATATTTTCTTCCAGACAGGAAGCTTTCAAGCCATTTCAGAGCGTAGCCATTAAGGTTGAGACGTTGTAGTTTGTTGAGCAGTCTCTTGTGCGGGATGGTATCGAAGGCTTTGGCCCAGTCCAGAGTGATAACATCAACACGGCGTCCCGGCTTGGCGTCGATCGCGTACTGCCAGTCGTCTATAGCAGCGTTCAGCATCGTAACGCAAGATCTTCGAGGCAAGAAGCCATGTTGATTTTGTTGATTGCCTTTATGTTATTGAGATGTTGCAGGAGTTGGTAGTTGACCATCTATGTCCAGTAGCGTTCCCACCACGGACGCAAGTGAAATTGAGCGGTAGTTCCTGGTGTTGCTTTTATCGCCACTTTTGTAGATAGGAACTACGTTTGCCGCCTTCCACTCTTTCGGTATTTCCCCGCAGGTGAGGGACGCGTTGAAAAGGTAGCTCAGTGAAGGCGATATTGCTTGAGCGCATTTGTGTAGGATTTTGCTTGGTATTCCGTCGGGGCCCGTCGCTCCGTCTGGCTTCATACGTTTGACAGTGTGGCAAACATGCTCCGCGGGAAAGACAAACGTTTTCACTTTTTGGATGTTGTTATTCACAGGGTGAGGCGGAAAGATCTCAGGGTCATTGGCTGGGGGGCAGGTTAGGTTTTCTCTGAAATTGTTCGAGAATGCCTCGGCAATTTTTTGAGAATTAGTTTCCTCAATCCCGTCTATTATGAAATGCCGAGGAGCGGCGCTGCCTGTCCTACCGTGGATGTATTTCCATAGCTGCTTTCCTGATCCTTCTCCCAGTTTCCACACGTATGCCTCATGTGCTCTTCTTATTTCGATCTTAACCTCATTTCTTATACGTCTGTACTGTTCCCAATTCTCATCTGTCGGCGATGTCTTGTATTTTTTGTATAATCTGTCTCTGCGATGTAGCTTATTTACAATTTTCTTTGAAATCCAAAGTGATTTCCTCTTTCCCCGTATAACAAATTGTGGGACCGCGTTATCTACACATTTCCAGAAAGCCTGTTTCCACTCAGACCACAGTGCTTCGATGTTATTAGGGTCTTGTGTGAAAACGGGCAGATGTTTGGAAAGAGATCGTTCCAACCATCTCCAGTTTGCTTTAGTATAGTTGTACGCTTTTCTCTGAACTTCTTTTACCCTTGGCAGCTGCCATTGTAGATCGAACTTGACTGCCATGTGGTCGCTGACGCCAGTTACCACCTCCGTGCTCGCTATCTTGTCTGGGTTGTTTGTCAGAACGAGATCGATGATGGACCGTGAAGATTTGGTAATTCTGGTTCCCTCTCGGACCATTTGGTGTGGTGTGACATCAAGGAACGCGGACAGAAATTGGTTGGCAAGGGGCGTAAGTGGATAGGCGTGATCAGTGTGTCCCCAGTCTATTTCCAGGTTGAAATCCCCGCATAGAATTATGGCGTTGTAGTTTTGCTGGACGTCTTGAACTTTCATGATTGAATTGATGAGGCCAGTGTTTGTGTCATCTTTTGAACTTGGCGCGCGATACGCCGACCCCGCCAGTACCCTCTCTTGCCCACAAGATAGCTAACTCCCATAACAGGCTTGTTATTGTTGTTAGTAGCATTTCGAGCATGCTGTAATGTTTCTGCATGAGAGCTCATTTCTACAGTTTCGTTGTATGGATATACATGAACTCTGCTATTTTCGGCAATATTATGTGATGTCCCGCTTTGGTAACAATGTGTGCATCCATAATTTCCATTAAACTGAGTCATGTTCAAAAACATACATTTTGCAGGTAAGTCACAAGTCCCACATAAAAGCATTCCACGTATAAATACCATGTCCATGCTTGGTAGTGTGACTTCAATACCATTATACAGTTGTTGGAAGCATGAAATAAACGGGTTGAGAAATAGGTTGCACTGTGGTTTGGAACCAAACCACAGGCCTCCAACCAACAGGTTTTCCCTGAGGAAACGCTTTTTATAGGGCAACTCATTTATAACAAAGAATAGGGGCCAAATCGACATTTTTGAGGACTTGAAAAGTGGAACACCATCACTATACCACATGAATGAAATGTTTTGGCCATTGGAGAGAAATCCACTATTGTCAGAATGTTTTTTGTACAAATCGCCATCATAAATGTCTTCGATGTTGTGGAGATTCTTCTTCTTGCGATTAAATCTATACTGCAAGTCTTTAAAGAAATGTTGGCGTTTAAACATTACTTGAAGCTGTGCAATCAATGGGACCTCTAAAAAGTAACCAACTTCTTTAGAGTGACATTTTATACAAGTGTCATTTTTAGTTTCCAGAGTGTTGAAGCAATTGTTGCAAAAATAGTGGAATATGACGGGGCTTTTCAATTCAGAAAAAAAAATTCTTAGTCGAAAATGTGTTGTCACACAAAGATTTGGCTGTCTACAGTGCAGAGCAATTAGACATAATATATCTGTTACACAACTGCCTGTTAAATTATGCACCATAGCAAGGCTCAAAATTGCTAAAAGGCTTTCTGCAACAGATATGGGAGCTCCTTCATACAACGGGTAGTCATTTTCATTCATATGATCTGTACCAGTAGGCATATCAGCACTAGCATCATCTTCTTCACCATCATCTTCTTCACCATCATCATCTTCTTCACCATCATCATCTTCTTCACCATCATCTTGTTCTTCTTCACCTTCACCATCATCATCATCTTCATTATCATCATCGGTATCTGGAGACTTGTTGCTAATTCTTTCTGATTCATCGGCAGAATCGGTATCTTGAGAAGTAGGAGGCCTACCTTGGTATTCATCACCACTTTCAGTGTTAGACCTAGCTTCTTTCTCCACTTCTGTTCCTGGGGTTGGTATTGTTGTGGAATACTCATCTAAAAGTAAACAAAGTAGGCCTAAAGTAATCTTTGACAATTGGTGTAGGCCCTAGGCTAGTAGGCCTAACAAATGTAGGCCTAGGCCCTAGACTAGAGCCTCACTTGTTGTGAGACTCGATTGTTGCAATCAAGATTATTATCAGACGTAGGGCCTAGACCTAGTCGTTTAATTTAAACTGCTTTGCTTTTCTACAGTTTCGATAGATAGCGATGGTTTTGAGTTAGTTGGGGACAGTGCACCATCAACTGTAGGGCTTCAATGAGAATGACAGTGGGAAGTACAATAGGCTTAGGCCTACGATTCATTGTTTTTGTAACACGTCACTTGCAAGGAGCCTAGGTCTAGGCCCTATACCTAGGCATACCTAATGCCTAATGCCTAACCTAGGCCTAGGCCCCAGTCTTGTTAAGAAAAGTGAAGTTCATGGCATCTAATGCTCCTACCTAGTAGGCTAGCCTAGCCTAGGCCTACCTTGTATGTCAGATTCTGATGAACTATTGTTGTCTTCATTCGTTTCATTATATAGGCCTAGGGCTATTTTAATTTTTTTTTGTAGTCTCCAAGCCGTGGTTCTGGAAACTGCTTTACGCATAGGATGATAATTTGGCATCTTCCTCAAATCTTAATAATGACACAGATAATACGAAAAGTTGACAGCTTTAGATTGCATAAATGCAAAATAAAAATATTTCTAATGTTACATGTTAGGCAATCACAAAAAACTAAATCTCAGCCATTTGAGAGTCATTATTTTCCAGGAAATATTTAACATTATGTTAAATTCATAGTATTGATATCAATAAGTCTATATTTTATATTTGAAGAGTAATAACATATTGAGGTAAATAAATCATAACAGTGCCATCTTTATGCATCTTTAACCCCAGGTTAAGGTCCTTGAGTGGCAGCACTGCCAAACTCTTCTGCACCTGCACTAGCGTAACGCGTGGGTGAAGTGTGAACCGGTGAAGCTGAATCTGAAGCGTGGGTGGTTGTGTTTTGGCGCAATTGAACTTTTTGTGGAAGAACGCACAAGCCACAAGTGTTCGGTGAAGAAAACACCTCGTATTTCAGGGTGTGATTTCACAATTCACGGTATGTATGATGTGCATAAATACAGACGAAGGCCTATGCTTTCAATAAAGGCTCAGGTAGGCCCTAGGCTCGGCCCTACAGTCATGGGAACTGCTGGCTTCATTCCAGGGCTGTAATGGAGGGCCATAGCATTAAAGGCCATAGCTTTGTGTATCCAATCCCTTTGCCATAGGCCTAGGCCTAGGCCTAGGCCATTAGTGTAAATTCAATGTCTAGCCATAGCCTAGGCCTACATGCGTATTTACATTTTGTTATCCAGCCTAGACCTATAGGCCTAGGCCCACTGTAGGCGTTAGGCTAGGGCTAGGCTACCTAGCCCTAGGCCTATACATAAAGCATAGGCCTACATCCCCAAATGTGGTCTAGAGGCCCAGGCCTATTCTGTAAAAAATATGACCTTTGGGTTTATAGTGTGGCACAAAAAAAAACGTGATGATCCTATTTTGGATTTTTTTATACGGAGTGGATATTCTTATGGCATGCCGTAAGAATTACTACACACTTTTCTTACGGCATGGAGCGAACTTTTTCGTTTGGTATGCCCAGTTTTTGATCAGTAGGTAGGCCTAGGGCTAGGCCTACTTTAGATTTAAAATAGCGACGTTAAAGGCCGATGCACAATTGCCCGGTAACGATAACGGGAACGACAACGATAACGGGAAGACGGTAACGTTAAGGTCTTCGATGCACAATAGCCCATGAAGCAAGCCGACGGGAACAAATCAAATAATAAGTGTGTTAATTATATTTTGTTGTTTTGTTATTCCGCTCATGTTTATTCAATTTATTTCGCATATTACTCGCGTATAAACCATCAATCAGCTGATAAAATAGTTTTAGGACGTGCACATCTTGATTCCGATTGGTTCCGGTAACGTACGGAACGGGAACGTTACGGAAAGTTAAAACTTGGTGATGTTCCCGTTGTCGTTGCCGGGATACGGTAACGACCGGCAACGGGAAGCTTTATTGTGCATCGTGTCGTAAGTTAACGTGTGATTCAACTTTCTTCCCGTTCTCGTTGTCGTTCTCGTTGTCGTTACCGGGCAATTGTGCATCGGCCTTAAAGGTTTAGAAGGTACTTTAGATTTAAAACAGCAACGTTAAAGTTTAGGTATTTATTTTGTTAGGTTGTAGACTTTAGATTTAAAATAGCGACGTTAGGCCTAGCCTAGGCCTGCCTAGTGCATGGTCATAGTAGGCATAGACCGTAAGAATTACTAGGCCTATACACTATTCTTACGGCGCGCCTGTTGATGAGTCACGTGATGAGACAACCAATGAAAACACATACCGTAAGAATAATTTCTAGTAATTCTTACGGTATGCCGTAAGAATATCCTCTGCCTTTTTTATAATTTTAACCACCCGAAACGTTGAGTGTATTTTTTTACATTTTGATATGATTATGTTTTACGTTGCTTTTGTTTCCATCGTTCATGTTGGATACATCTCAATTCAATATTCAACATTTTTGTCTCAACGATTATTTTTATAATGTAGGCCTATTTTGCTATTTGCAAATTGCAAGAATAAAATTAATCAACAAGATTATTGCATAATTAGACTTATTCCACCTCAGCCTGAGTCCCACTGTAGGCCTACATCCTTGATAGAAATAAATTATTTTTATTTATAATATGGTAAAATACAGTTCAAATAACAGTTTAACAAACCTTGAAGATTTTCATGAAATTTTCAAGATAATTTTTTTTCATGAAGATTCCCATCACTAGGTAGGCCCCTCAAAAAAACACTTGATTTCCATCTTTCGTATTGTCCCAGCACCCAGCTCAAGGAATTTTTTTAAAAAGCGGACCGGAAAGGTCATACATAACCTAGGCCCTACTACATGCATGTCAGCGTCATTTTGTGTTTCAACGTTCCAACACGATTCCTGCCGCGTTAGCCCATGGATATAGGCCTAGGCTATAGGCCCTACCTAATCGACAAGAACGCACCGGAAAGTAATTTCGCCAAAAAACAAAGTTTACAAATTTGCTAGGCCTACATTATTCTTTCTATAAACGGTGGTAACATCCGCTGAAATTTTAATACCTATGGAAATAGTGCACTCATATAGGGTGTAGGCTTATAGACAGTGGTGTAGTCCTAAATTTTTAACAAGGGACACGCGGTTTGATTGTGGTGACTCGAACCAAGCCCGGGGGGTTTGGGGGGCTCTGCCCCCCAACAAATTGCGCCGCAGACGAAATTTTTCATCAGGTTTTTAGAATGCGTTTGGTGCGTTTTAGAAAAAAGTGGTGAGGTGAAAAAAATTCCGAAACATAGTAGTTTTTTGTGTGTACCTGGAGCTCCATTGGTAAAAAAATATTTAAAAATCAGCGTTAAATGTTTGTTTGTGTGCCCCTATTCATATTTAACAATGGAAATGACTAATGAGCGTAGGCCTACTTAGGAATGAATAATCAGAGCTTCCTGTAAGATGCAGTCTTAGTATTTGCCAATATCTGCTTGAGGAGGGGCTGTAAAATCTTCATACTTAATAATGTAATTGCTGACGGCTGGAATCGAATTTTAGACCTCCCGTCCCCTCCCGTAACATTAGGCCTATAGGACACAAACAATAAATCATCCGGCGCGGCGAAGTCTGGCTCAATTGTGCATGTTGACGATCACACCTCGAACATATTTCCCTGATAAATTAGCGATTGTATCAAAAATGTATCCAACATTATAACAATGCACAATACTAAACAAATATTTCAGACTATTTTACAGAAGGGATTAAAAGACATTTAACAAACAACGAAGTGCACATTTTTATATTGAAGTTGGAATTTATAGTTTTTTATTGGTTTGTATCTAGTAGTTATCTGTAGAAATGGCGAATCGTTGCATAGATTATTTTAAACACTAGGCAGACGCGCGTGTCCCCGCGTTAAGCCCCTCTTCTAGGTGGGGACACGCTAGTGGCCGATCAAGTTAGGAAGGGACACGGCGTGTCCCCTTCACCACACCACTGCTTATAGACCTACACAATATTTAACTCGACAATTAATGTGTAATATCTAACCGTAGAATGTTCTTTTCCAGTTTGTGACACTACGGTATGGCAAAACCAGTAGAAGTCAAAAGGCTTTTAGCACTTGTATTTTATTTAGAGGATGAAAGGACCGGCATTGTTGATGTCTTGAAAGACATAGGCAATGAACAATATTCTGCCGAGGATGTTGTGCCCGTTTCCTGGCGGGGTGCACTTTACAATGCACGCATCGTTGAGATTAGTAGTAAGTCTTATTTTAATAATAAATTAATAATAGGCCTCCCAACTTTACAATAAGAGGGTACGCTGAGCTTGGCCCAACTCAAATGTGCGCAAACAGGTGTTGATGATTTCTGCTGAATGGTTGGTAATATCATTACCAAATTTTGAATGGATGTTAATAAAGTAGGCCTACTTTTATATTGATATCCGTAATTGGTTGCACAAAATAAGCCTAAAAGATCCATTGCGAGACATAAGTCCAAAACGTGAAAAAAATGGGAAATCCAAAACATGGATTACAGTTCTGGAAATTCCCACCAAATCGTTTATCTTACGATAAAACCACATTAATTTGCGCGTTTACATTGATTTAAACGTTGATATCCATTATGCAAATTTGAGTTTAAAAAATCTGTAGGCCTACACTTGGAATAAATTCCCAAAGTTGACCAAAATTTACTCAATTAAATTTACTTAATTTTTATTCAAAATCAATGAATTAATTTAGGAATATGCAAAATGGATAACATAGATTTATTCTTTATAAACTTTAGTGTAAAATTTAAAAATGGTGTTATAAACTGTTTAGGCCTACCCGAAAAATCCAGAAAGCTGAGCGCATAAACTCGCCTCCGTTCTAGCCTCAGCATACCCTCTTAAATACATGGTCTAGGCCTAGCCTACTAGTATGCCTCATGTTCATCAGGGTTCAATAAAAAAATATGCACCTGCCCAGCATGTTGGATATAATTAACACTTGCGCAGACCGCAGACTTGCATGCCAATTTGAAATAATTGGGGCCTATGATGAAAGTAGGTCCTACAGTCAAACTCAGTTATATTCTGTACAGCTTTTTAGGAGGTCAGTAGGCTTTCTTTTGATGGTTTTAAACAGGAAATTGAAACTTGTTAGATATTCAAAATTCCTGTGTTACATAGGCCTACCTGTGTTCAACGTTCAACCCATACCCCTACCTACATCAAAACATCAAATGTTTGTTATAACCGAGTCAAGATTGAAAACACTATCATTCGAGGAAAATAAAGTCAAGTGTTACAAATGGGGCTTAGGGAATGCATAAAATTGTTAATTGGGGGGGGGGGGGGGGGGGATATTTTGCTGCAAATTCCATTATGATTTTGCTATCAAGGTGGAATATTGTTATAAAGGTGCATTATTGTTCAGCGTTTCGCGCGACGCAGAAGGCGCATTGAGTGCGACGATGTATTTACTGTGACGCGTCAGATAGAAGAGCAGTGCGACACGTCGGTGCCCTGACTCCGAGGTTAAAGTAGCAAGGATGGAAGAAGATTTTATCTCGGGTCACTAAGATCCCTTACTCCACATTTTTAATCAGAGTTGCTTTAAACATCATTTCTTGTAGATATCCTACGATTAAAGGTGCACCAGTAGTTTCAGCATCAGATGAGGTTTGTTTAGAACAGCATTTCATGTCAAAAAACAAGAAATTACCACGAGAGAAAAGTAGAGCAGAATTGAAGTCTGCAGGCATTGTTAGCATTGTCGCGGCTACCGCTGCAAACTAGCAATCTTATTGGCTGCCGCGCCTACCGCGTCGCATGAAATGCCAAACAGTAAACGCACCTTAAAGATGATTATTTTTTGTGTTTATAGGCCTAAGGCCAAATTTAACTTGTTTTGTATGGGGTTTGACTGTTAGGTCTATTGAATTTGATCAATCTTCCTAGTTTGTAGGTTTTATTGTGTAGGTTTCATTAGGCGGTTAGGCATATCTTGTAGTAAATACCTTTGTAGGCCTATATATTTTCATAATACCTGTTCTATTTTCAGGAAGCCGAAAACACCTGAACAAACAGGAAGACACTTTCATTTCCCAGTATAATGCATCCAAACTATTACGCCTGAACCAATTAACGGATGAGAAAAAAAAGGGGATAAAAGTAGTCCAGGAGTCCGTTCTAAAAAAAAGAACTGACTCTTTAATTTCTTCAAGCAGTACTTTTGAAACATCGGTCATAAGTCACTCCCCGGGCCCCTCTGTAGTAGTCGACAGTCACCCCCACACACAGACCATTCCTATCGTTAGTACAGATAGGCCTATAGATAACGTGCCGTGTTCCCCGTGTATAGGTTGTGATGCCTTGGCCACAAAACTAACATATGCAACAGCTGAGCTACAAAAAATGACCGAGGAAAAAAAAATGTGTCTGCATCAACATGCGGTCATTTGGTAAGTAGGCCTAGATTTTTTTTGTTGTTTTGTCATGGGTAAAACTTGAATATTGTCTGTTAGATCAATCTTTACAAGGAATGTTTAGACATAGGCCTAGGCACATGTAGTAAGGCATACACCTAGATGTGGATTTTTTTTACTCTACTGGGCCTAGACTCATAGGCTTTCGTTAGTTAGAGTTTTGAGATAAAGTAAATGCACACTCATTACTAGAGCCGTACTGATACCAATTTCCACCGATACCCACCGATTCCGATTCCAATTTCAAATATCAAAGATACAGCAGGAAATCGTTAATCGAACATTGGCAGCCTAACCATTGGAGGATTTTCTCTCGTCACAGTATTAAATTTAAAAATATCGGCAACAAAAAATTGAATGAAGAATCGGTATTGGAATCGGTACAGCTCTACTCATGACACATACAAATTTACATAGCCTATCCCTTATCTTTAAGATTTACTAACTTTTTAGTCTAGGAATGTGCGTTAGTACTTTTTGACCTCGAGTCAACTACTAGCTTGACTCGATTTTCGTTACTACTCAAAATGATTGAGTCGAGTAGCAACTAGGCCCTACTCGGCTTGCTTTCTGAATACTGTACTTGCACCTACCTGGTCTTTTACCAGACATTTATTGGCTTCTAAGGCCAACCACGACGACGCGTACAAATATTACGCAATTAGGTCTTTCAAATCAATGACAAAAAAACTATTAGAGACTTGACTCCATCTTCTAATTTTTCAATTTTCTTGTTTAGAAAAGGTAAAAAAAAAATCACCTCTTCACTGAGTTTTAGTATCAAGATTGAACTGCTCTAGAGAAATTTCAAAGTAATGCTCACGAATAACCTTTAAAAACAATAAAATTTAAAAATTGAATTTGGAGATCACGTCTCTTATTGTGTTTTATGTCCTAGAGTTTTTCAAACCTTGTTGCATTAGCTGTGTGAGTTATCGCGGTTGACTTAAGCACTTTCACGTTACACTGACAGTTCAATGAAATGTGTGGTAGGGCCTAAAGACTCTTTAAGGAACCCATTTTAATTTGATATTTTATAGGCTAACATTTTCTATTTTAGTTGCAGATGGAAATATTGAATTTTTACGGTTTTTGGCATCTTCCCTTGAAGAGCTTCCAACTAATTCTGAGGTAAGCATATAATTAATTAGTAATAATATACAAATTACTTACAAGTTTTGCGATTAACCAATTCGTAATAATATGTTCACAAATTGTCAACTAATTGTTATTGACTTCCTGAATTTCATGCATTTATGCCAACTGTCTTTCTAACCTTCTTTCCAGATACCATCTGCAAAAAGGGATCATAGCCACTCCTCACCAGGAGAACACTCGTCTCACGGGCATACCAGTAGTAGGAGTTTAAGTAGCCCAACACCAAGAAAGTCTAAGCATGTAAGTTTTCATTTTGTTACTTCTTTTGCTTATTGAATCTTAATCTGCTTGCCATTATTTATTTAACCAGAAATATTTTCTTACAGGTTGAACTGCTTGCTGGGTCAGGTGTGTGGATCTCCAAGTTGTCACGCACATTGCTATTGGCTCAAAGCAACAAGAAGCCAAAGGAACTGATCCGAAACACGATAAGCGCCCTCTTCACGGCCAACGAGATGGCTGCAATGTCTGCCCATGGGACACGCACACACAAGGGAATTCCAACCAAGACATTGGACGCAGTCATCGGTAAATGTTTTTAAACTCCATTGAATGTTGACTAGTTTTTATGTTTTTCCGCCTCTAGGCAGTCAAATCCGGACATGGCCTGACTTTGAGCGCTCTGGCGGTTAGGCCCTAGCCTAGACCTAGGCTTACGCGAGAGGTTTAGTTACCTCTAAGGTTGTGTTCCGTAAAGGCGACCGGTCGACCATTCTGGGCTCGACTGGGGATTGTTATTTTCATTGTTTCACTCAACGTCTGATTGTTGGCAACTGCCTTGGCTACGGAATGGTGCGTGCTTCTACAAGGCCGTGTTTTTATGAAAATTGTGATATCTCGTTAAAATATTACATAGATCATATCATTTTACTAAATAAATGAATGAATGATTAATTTATTGTGTACCCATGTGAATTACAGGAACATTCTCGGTAGTGGACATGATTCCATGAGTTTCAATGATATAATTTGAAATAACCGCGCTTTCCTCAAAGACCTGCCCACGACCGGAATAAAACTCTGGGCTTCTTGGTCTCGACCACAACAATCGAAACAACTACGCATCGCATACGTTCCTTGCAAATCTGATCTATCATTGGTGCAAATTGTGTTTACTTAAATTTCATTGGTAGCATACTGGTCGTTCTGGTCGTCTTTGCGGAACACAACCTAAGATTAATTCCATGTAGGCCCTGTGCCATTTTGATTATTTACACAATTGAAAGAAGTAATTTTCGTCCTAAGAGGCTCTACCCTACCCGACATAAGAAATCACGTTGGCATATTTCCTGCTTCCAATGCAGAAGGTCTCGGTCAATTCCATCACTAGTGGTCTTAGGAATTAGTAAAAGTTGACTTTGGAGCCGTCCTAGCATTGATGCAGATATAGTGGTCCTAACGAAAGAATGCAGGTGGCTCGAAATTGTTTTCCCAACATAACAAATTTGTCAATTAAATTCACGCTAGCTCAGCGTGGATCTTGCACACGGAGGAACTCTGTGATCTAGCACAGATAATTTTTGCTTGCGTTGGTAAAAGATATTTCTCTTTCATACACAAAGGCAACATTCCTTTTACCGTGCATTCATTCTTCCCCCACCACTACCAAGTATCTGCATTCTTTCGTTGGAGCAAGTATAATAAATTCAAAGTTGTTCTGAATTAGCCTTGTTGATTCTGGCGTTGTCCGCGAGAATTCGCACTATCCAACCACTGATTGCTATATTTCATATTTTAAAATAGCAATCTTTGGTTGGTTATCGCTCACTCGTCGATTGCGTCGGAGCCTACAGGGTTGGCTTGGTCGCTTTAGTTTAAATAAAGTCCCCCACTGAAAATCAGTTACCGCTATGTGACTGAGTGGGTAGACATTAAATATGAATTTATTTTGAGGTGTTGTAGGCTTTCACGATCGTAGATGTCTTCTGTATGATCCCTGGGCTGTTTCGTCGTGTCGATGATGAGGTACTGCTCAACGTTTCGCCACCCATGTTGGTGGCTTCTTCAAAAATGATGAAGAAGAGCATTCTTGAAGAAGCCACCAACATGGGTGGCGAAACGTTGAGCAGTACCTCATCATCGACACGACGAAACAGCCCAGGGATCATACAGAAGACATGAATTTATTTTATTTATTTATTTAGCTGTTCTACCGTTTTCGTCTAGGCCTATGCCTATTGCCTAAACACTTTTGTTACTTGCTGATGTCTACTTCATTCTCCAAGTACCGGTAGTTCAAATATTAAAATTAAAAACATAGACCTAGTCATTTGGTCAACTAAATCATCAATCAAACGCTTTCCTTTCAGACATTCTTACATAAAAGTAAAAACAGCTGAACTGATCTGTCAGGCTTTTTGGCCATCACTTATTTCTAGACGACTGTTAAATGGTGTTGGAAATAGCCATATTGCGTGGCCAAAACAAAATACGACAAAAAAATAATAAAATATGACATGTGGCTCAATTTATTAACTTGTCAACATTATCACAGCAAAAATACGTCATATTTGAACGGCTACTGCCAAGTTGTTGTTCTCGATCGACAGTGAGAGTCATAACTTGTCGAAAGCTGTGAGCTTTGTGAGAACGTATGCACACGGACAATGAAAGAAATATCAGAAAATAAATTGTCAACATAAATAATTCACCAGGTCTCATTGAATTCTCAGACTGCAAGGGAACATGCCTATCTTGTGTAGAATTAAAAATGAATTTATTTTACTAAGAGTAATATTATATAAATAAAAAATGTAGGTTAGGTATTTAAGAAAGTAAAAACGTTTGCTCCAGTGGGACTAACCAGCGACCTAGTAAACGACGCTAGCCGTGCGCCACGGGACGGCTTGACAGTTTGATTGTTTACCGGGAACTTGTATCGAGCTTGAAAGCCTTCTGCATAATATTTCGTGACTGTTACGATCGGCTATTTACAACGGTTATTAATATTTATTCTGGCAAAATACAATTCAAGGTGAGGATTCCACTAGTTCTCACGGAGGAACAACAATTCGGGTTCGTATCTCCCGCCAATTTTGTTCCCAGGGGTTTGTCAGAAATCCATTAAATTCAAGGTCGTTTGTCTATGCTAGTGTTGAAAACACGATTTGTGCATCCCACAACACAACAACTTTGCCTTGAAATTAATTCCGATCATTTCTAACAAATAAAATCACTCTTGTTTGACAGTAGTACATGCAAATGCATACTAACGGTCAGTTGATGTTGTAGTGGACCAACCAACCCCTACATGGGAGGGGGTAGGTTTACCCACGGCCTGCGTGCCGTGAGAGGGGGTGGTTGGGTCGCCCGCCTGCCTCGGCGGGCAGTGAGGTGCTGGACCACGCGGTGGTAGCCCGCGCTGAGAGCTGTGTGTGAAACTGTATTGCCTATATCTCAATTAAACTCATTTAGTTAATTGATATAATTCTATCGCTTACCCCACTTTCCAATTAACCCACTCCTCGGCCAGCGGCCATATTACATCTGGCGCCCAACGGGATTGTTTAGTGGTGGTTACGTCGCGAGTGTTGTCCGTGTCCGTTGGACTCGCGAGTGATAAAGTAACAATCAGCGTACGTCGCGAGTGTTGTCCGTGTCCGTTGGACTCGCGAGTGAAAAGTAACAATCAGCGTACGTCGCGAGTATCGTCCGTGGCTGTTGGACTTGCGATCGTAATAACTAAAGTTTTGTCGACTTCGCGAATGTTTTTCGCGAGCGTCGGCCACCGTGTATGGTGTTGACGCGTTCCGGACGGGGGGTAGATTCTTCTACAAACATGTCACACGCTGAATTGATGGAAATCATACAGGGCCTGCGTGATGATTTGAAAGAAAGGTGCGATGGTTTAGGGACATCGGTCTCGACCCTACAAACCTCGGTAGCCTTGCTAACCGACAGAGTGGCATCTCTCGAGACGCCGGCCACACGGTCTTCGCCCGAGGCGCCGGCCATACAAGCAGTCAGCATAGAACGGGGCGAAGCTGCTAGTGGCTGGGGGGCTGAGTTCAAACCCCAGTCACAACTTCCAATCTTTGACGGACATGGCGGGAGAACACATCCCGTCACCTTTATTCAGGACTTACAAACATACGCTACAATGGCACGCGTGCCACCGAGTTACCAAGTGTATCTCGCCACAGGTCAATTGCGTGGCCCCGCGAAGAGGTGGGGTGAGGTTTTCGCGGAAAAATTCACAACGTTTGAACAATTTAAACTCGTTTTTCTGGCCGAATTCTGGGGACCTATTCAACAGCGTGCGCTTCGGCAAGAAATAGATAATGGGAAGTGTCCACCAGCCTACGAGACTCAACTGGCGGAGTATTTCCTTCTGATGCTCTCTAAGGCGCGTTACCTAGACCCGCCAATGGAGGAGCACCTTGTCATCGACGCCTTGATTGACCACTATCGTCCCGAAGTGTCGGACACGCTTCTAGCTGCAGCGAAGACGACGGTGGACGATAACCTCAAACTGCTTCGACGGCTGGACACGCGTGGACCCCGCAGTAAAAGCTACCCAGCCCAGGCGAACACGGAAAACAACACCAGGAGAGCCGGGGGAAACGATAACACCAACTGGAGGCAAACATCAATGGGTGAGTCGAGACAGTCTTCTACGTCTGCGGATAGTTCTAACACGCGAAGTGGGGGGCCCCAGTGGCGGAACGACGCCTCGCGTCCGCGAGACAACTTCGGTGGTAACGGACGTGGCAATAATACATCCAGGCAGGACGACCGCCACAGACAGGTGCGCACTATTGACACTGAGTTGGATCAAGACTGGCAGGGACCTACCGAGAACGAACCAGACAAAGAGGGCGGCACACAAGTCGCGACGGTACACCACATTGCGAAAACCAACGTCGCGGGTTTGCTGTCGGACAACGAGACCGACGCTGCACCACGACGCGCACCGGAAATAACAGGTATTTTTTGCAACTCTGTGAAATCTACCATACTTATTGATTCTGGGTCCGAGGTTTCTTGTGTTTCCGAATCGTTTTACGAACAACTATGTGCGGAAAAAGGTCAAATACCCTTCTTACCAATACCGGCTGTCAACATAAATGGCGCCATTGG
Source organism: Sweltsa coloradensis (assembly GCA_024449915.1). Classification (NCBI taxonomy): domain Eukaryota; kingdom Metazoa; phylum Arthropoda; class Insecta; order Plecoptera; family Chloroperlidae; genus Sweltsa; species Sweltsa coloradensis. The sequence goes on from JAMZAV010002593.1 coordinate 87,221, forward strand.
TACAGGCACTAAATCAGCTACGAAACAAGTGTCTCTCTCATTTCACATAGAGGACTGGAGTGATGAAGTAGTTTGCATTGTGGTTCCAGGTCTCACAAAGAATGTAATATTTGGGACGGACTGGTTGTACGATGTGAAGGTTTTAATTAACTTCATCGACTCCTCTGTCGTGATTAATACCGCGCATCGGGTTATAACAGTCCCATTTGTAGTTGTGGGCCCTTCCTCACGACTTACAGTGAACAGACTATCCGTGATGAAAGACGGAGAGGGGCAGGTACACAACGAAATACTTACTGGAGACCCGAAGTTGTGCCCACCAGCTCACACCCTTCGCCTAGAAACTAGTTGTCCCACTCGGACAAAACACTGTCCGACTGACGCCGAGATCGACAATAGCATAAAGGAGGCAACGGCAACAATAGTAATTACACCGCAGGGGATCAAAACAAACCCAGACAAAACAGCGGCCAGTGACAACTTTCTGGAGCCCAGAAATGTGAAAAACCTGAAGTTGTTCCGTGGTCTCTCCAATTATTTACACAAGTTTTGTGAGATCTATGCAGACCTATGCAGACGTCGTGGCGCCCGCATGCAACGCTCTTGAAGGCGTCGAATCTGGTTGCTAGTTGGTGATTGGCGACCTATGTCTAGCATCACTAGGAAGTGTTTTTTGTTCCTGGTGGATTACTACTAAAATTAGTGTTTGATTGACAACGGACGTATGCTAAACAAACAAACAAAAATTCCTTTACTGAATGTTAAGTGCTTCAATAACTGATTGTTATGTATGTCCTCATGGCGAAAGGTATCAAGTGTTTTCACTCAGCTATAATTTTATTTTAGGGTTGCCATCAGCATTTTTACAAGTGTTTCATTATGATTACAATTGTGGTTTTCTTAAGTTTTCACGGCAGGCTAAGTACATCGATAACTATTTGTGCTACTTATTAATTGTATGGCATTCACGGTTGAGGGTTTTAAGTGTTTCCACTTAATTGAAACTAATTTTAGGGTTGCTTATCAACAGGGTGTATTCGTAAATTCTAGTAATTGCTTTTGATTTAGTGTTGGGAATTGTACCATTTAATTGTTGTCTTCAATGTGGTAGTAATGTTTTATTTCACAGATTCACTGCGTTGGTCACGTAATACTTGAAACTTAACTATATGTGTATAAGTTTAAAGTGGGGGGCTGTAGTGGACCAACCAACCCCTACATGGGAGGGGGTAGGTTTACCCACGGCCTGCGTGCCGTGAGAGGGGGTGGTTGGGTCGCCCGCCTGCCTCGGCGGGCAGTGAGGTGCTGGACCACGCGGTGGTAGCCCGCGCTGAGAGCTGTGTGTGAAACTGTATTGCCTATATCTCAATTAAACTCATTTAGTTAATTGATATAATTCTATCGCTTACCCCACTTTCCAATTAACCCACTCCTCGGCCAGCGGCCATATTACAATGTCCATAATTAATTTGTTCTCGATTCCGCTGCCTACAAACGCTAGTAGTACCAACGTATGGTGCCTCACACTACATTAACAGTAGAAAGACCCAAATTGAAAATTACGTTTAACAGCACTATGTTAACTACCTAACAAGTTTATTACTGTTTTCAGCTTTTGTTACTGAAAACACGCCTGTGGAAAGCCGGCTGAGTAGACCAGAAGTCATTGCAACTATCAATCGCAAATTCGGGACAGCCCGAAAAGACATCAAACGGAAATGCCCCGAATCTACTTTTGGCCCCTCAAAAAGATTGACATTTTTAGAAGCCAAGAAAGCACTTTCATCAACATCTTCAAGTTCACAATCAGCCCTTACCTTATCCTCTTCAAATCATAGTAGTGGTAGTGCACAATCACCTCTTCCCTTTTCCTCTTCAAATTGTAGTAGTGCACAATCACTCCATCACTTATCCTCTTCTAGTAGTTCCCCCGTGGACCCCTTGGCACTGTCCCCAGGCTCAAATGGAAATATCAGCAACTTTACAGCACAAAACTACAACATGTCTGATACCCACAGCTCTCATCATTTTGTAGCTAATAATGTGGGAATGCCCAACTTCGGGAACTTGAGCAACCATTTTGCCGACATGTCTAGGCTTAGCTTTTAGGGTGAAAACTCGTCTCGTCTTTTATATAAGTTTTTATTCTTCAACATAATCATCTACTTGATCGCTTTTTTAATCACTGTAGGCCTATTTGCTTGATTGCAAGCCAATACCAAATGCAAGCTGACCCCTGATGTATAAAACAATTTAATCAGAAGTAGGCCTATTATACCATTTAAATTCCCTTAGGTTTGCCATCTATTCTAAGCCAAGGTGCATTTTTAACTTTAGAATGTTAAAAGAAAGTTTGGCTTGCAATCAGGTAAATATAATAATAGGCCTAATCATAATGTCAATAAAATAATCATAATCGTTAATTGAAATTTTATCAGTGTGCATCCCTAGTTCATATTTATAAATTTAAGCATTCATAAATTCAACCAGTCAAATTGTTACACTCATAGTTCCTGCATTTTACCAAAGCTTGGCTACTATAGCAAGCATCCATGTTACAAGACTTGTAACGTTTAACAGCACTCGTAACAACAAAATAACAAGACTTAGTCTTGTTATCCTTCACATTGTAGTAGCTCTGTTGCCAAGCTAAATACCATGTTAGCCATATTAACAAGACTGAAAATTTAAACTTATTTACTATTTAGTGTAGATTTAGTTTTGTAAAATCCTATAATATTGTATGTTCAATAATTTAATTTACCTCGATTTAACTTCAGTTATCCCAACAAACAAATTGATGTTTTGTAGGGCTGTGCGAGACTCAAAATTTCGAGTCGAGATCGAGCACGTCAACATTCTCGCTCGCTCGTGTGATTTTTTGATTCTCGAAATGACACGAGAATTATTCGAGAACGTACAAAAATACGGTCGCGGGGGCGTAATATTCCATATTATGACGTGCTCTTCAGAATTCTTCTCGTTGACAGCGAACAGCTGACTGATAATGCGCATTGCGCAGGCCACTCGATGCTCTTGCTTCAATGCCGTGCCCGTGCTCACCGACACTGCGCATGTCTCCAAAGAACTCTGATAAAGACCTGCCAACCTCTTCTTTGGTCTAATATCGATATGTCGCGGACATGCGTTCGACCTTGGCTTTAAATCGACTATCGACTTTTACGTCACACTTTTAGGCTGCAAATTGTTTAGCTTCTGTCATTCCGTGAACGACTCAATCAATTCGAAAATTGAAATGTATATAGGCAACGGACCTATGTTTTTCTACTTTCCGTATTATTTGAAGAAATTAGTGTTCCCAATATGTGTTTTAATACAATTTGCAGGTCAAGCGCAATTGAAATACGAGGTGAAATGAACAAAGCTATGACTGCCTCAACCCTACTTATTGTGTAATGGCCCACAGCAACTTAATCATTAATTCAATGCACAATGATGTGGGCTGAACTACTGCTGGCCTAGGGCCAAAAATAATATTGTTCTTTGAACTTCAAATAGAAAGAACACGATTGTTAATAGTAGTAGAGGCAATTTAGAAATGAGCCTAGGCCCAGGCTAGCTTAGCCTAAAGCTAAACAGTAAGCCTATGATTAAAAATAATTTAAGATTAATGTTTCATCAATTGGCAGGCCCAACACCATAATAACATATTGAAAATTTTGTGTTTATAACATTGTGATTGAAATGTTTACCAACATTTGTGGTAAATTAAATTTTGGTCTGCTCGCTCGAATCTCGCTCAAAAATCAAGCAAAAGACCAATTACTTGCTCGATCTCGCTCGACTAAAAAAATCCCTACTCCCACAGCCCTAATGTTTTGTTATGAGGTTGTCAACCAGTAGTTTTTGTGGCTGCCAGGGTAGCAACATTATCTAATTTTGTATGTAAAATACAATGTGCAATATTTTGTTACCAATATTTACCAATATTTCCTCCACATTGTAGTATCACCTGGTATTATGTTGCCAAGCTAAATACCAGGCTAGCCCTACTAACAAGACTGAAGTTTTAAAGTTAGGGCCTATTTACTGGCTTTAGTGTTGATAGATTGAATGTAATCCCTTGATAATGTATGATGTTCAATATTTGGTATTTACCAAATTCAATTTTACTAAGTTAGTAAGTTATAGGCAACTAGTGCCTATTAATGTGCCAATTAATAATACTAATTAATGTGTTTTGTTGATGAAAAGTTTTATCAACCAGCGGTTTTTGTGGCTGCCAGGGTAGCAACATTTTTAAATTGTGTAATGTAAAATGCAATGTGAAATGTTTTATAATAATATTACTCCCACATTGTAGTAGTTCCTTGTATGATTTTGCCGAGCTAAATACCACCATACTATCAAGACTATAGAGTTTTAAATTTTAAAATTAGGGCATACTTACTCGATTTTAGTGTTTAGTGTTGTTATATCGAATGAAATTCCTTGAAATTGTATGTTCCATTTACCGAACTCAATTTTACTAAGTTAGGCCCCTAGGCAACTAGTGCCTATTATAGTGTGCTATTTAATAATACTAATTGATTTGTTTTGTTGATGAAAAGTTTTGTTTGCCGAGGTTTGTCAACCAGCATTTTTGTGTCTGCCACGTAGCAACATTTTCTAACTGTGTAATGTACTTAACATTTAGTATTAATAAAATACTACAATGTACTGCATACTTTTGAATATTATCTATTTCATATTACCTTCATACTGGTACAGTGAAACCTCATTTATATATTTTCTGTGTAAAGTTACACGTGCATGTTGTAAATTCAATTTGTGCCGTTTGTACACTAAACTAATATAGGTAATAACTGCAATGTGTACAATGACACATTTTTTACTACCATTAATTAAAATGTATAAATACTATTTCGCTGTACAGTATTTCTGTCCAATATCACATCCTCCCAGTTTTGGCCCATATTTTGTAATTGGGAGTGCCATATTAAAGAAGAGTAGGTAATATTGTATTAATTTTTCTTTCATATGTTTGTTTGATTGGTTCTTGATTATGCAGTTTGAGTAGTAGTTGTGATAGTAGTAGTAGTAGTAGTAGTAGTAGTAGTAGTAGTAGTAGTAATAGTAGTAGTAGTAGTAGTAGTAGTAGTAGTAGTAGTAGTAGTAGTAGTAGTAGTAGTAGTAGTAGTAGTAGTAGTAGTAGTAGTAGTAGTAGTAGTAGTAGTAGTAGTAGTAGTAGTAGTAGTAGACTAATCCTATTTTAAATGATTAGGTAAGCTAAGCTAATGAAATTATTATTATTATTATTATTATTATTATTATTATTATTATTTTTGGTTTTTAGTAATTGTGACTATAAGGTTATTAATTAGTAATAACCAAAGTTGGGTTATGGTTTATAGTTTGTTTTCATTTGCTTTTTAATTGGATACTATAAGATTATTCATTAGCAACCAGGGTTATGTAATGGTTTATAGTTGGTTTACAGTTTGGTTATCATTTGGTTAATAGTTGGTTTACATTTGGTTATCATATGGTTATTATATAGAAACCAGGGTTATGTGTTGGTTTACAGTTGGTTATCATATGGTTAATAGTTTTTTTATTTGGATTAAGGACGCGTCAACCGTTAGGTCATAATGCACCACTCTAGCCTAAGGGGGGTGGGGAGGAGGAGCCCATGCTGGTCAGAACCAGCCACGGGTAGTTATCATATGGTTATTATATGGTTATTATATAGAAACCAGGGTTATGTGTTGGTTTACAGTTGGTTATCATTTGGTTATTATATATAAACCAGGGTTATGTTGTAGTTTACAGTTCGTTATCATTTGGTTTACAATTGGTTTACAATTGGTTATCATAATGCTTCCAATTCAACAAAAGAAGAGGTTTACAAATGGTTATCAGTGATAACCATTTAGTAACTTTTTGAAACAAATGTTATCAGTTCGTTTACAGTTGGTTATTGAAAGGTTATGTCTTCTGGGTTGCTATTTGGTTACCAATTGGTTATTGATTGGTTTGCAAAAATTTTAGTAAGGGTTGTTGTCGTGCTTTTAAAATGGAATTATTGAAACTTGGTATAGAAATTATCGATGGCTGTGAATAATTAGGGGAAACAAGCTAAAAATAAAAAGACGATGCGAGTGTCTGTGTTTAAAGTTTGAGCGGGCCCTTTTTCCCGGGTTTGGTAATGAACCCCCTCCTCGGGACCCCGGCCTGGAGTGCAGTTTTTCCCCCAGTTAAAGTTTATAAACTGTTTTTTTTGGGTTTTGAAAAGGCCTCCTCAGCTGAAATTTGTGTGGCGTCGAGGAAGTGGTGCGTGACTTTTTAAAACGTACATTGCCCACTAGCCCCGTTAAAATTTTTAGGGTGCCTGTTTCACTGTTTGTACGGGGCCCAACCCAGGGTTTCTATCTCTGATTTCTAAAGACAAAAAAATTTTTTTTAAACCCCCAAAAACCCCCCTCCCCTTTGTATTTACGTGTTTGGATATTTAGAAGGAGGGAAACTGTTATATCAAAAACCCCCTTTCGGGGGGCCCCGGGTAAAATTGGCCCGGGCCCGGGCTCTGAAAACGAAAGAGGAAAGGGAATGAGATAAAGTCCATCACGAAACATCAGCGGGTATAGGTAGAAATTTTCCCCCCGACGACGACATGACAACACAAAAGCCCCAATGCCCAAAGGGTTTTAAAACCCCCCCTCCCGGGGCCCGGGTTTCGAAAAGCATGAGACCCTTCCTCTACATATCACAATGGGTTGCATTATGACCTTAGGGTTTGGACGCGCCCTTAAACAAAAGGGAATACATTTTCTTTGCTTGGCAAAATCTTGAATATTGGTTTTTCCCAGGCCCTTTTTTTCCCCGTCTGGGTGGGGTTTTAAAATTTTGGGCACAGAGTTTGAGCTGTGTTTTTGGCACAAAGTTTGTGAGGAATCTGCGAAGCTCTTGAAACGAAAAGAAGGGGATTTGATTAAAAATTTTAATTCTTTTGGAAAAAAAAATTGGGCCCCGGGGTTTGGGAAATATCGTGCGGCATGAAACTTAAAATTTTTCCCCTACATGTAACGGGGTTCTGCCCAGCAGGGGCCACTTCTTCCCATATTCCATATTTAAAAGGTGGTGGATTTAGGACAAAACCGGTTGTCTCACCCCTTAATAAAATAAACTAAAATTTAAAGAATTTCTGCTCTAAGGAGTCGAAATTTTAAAACTGACTAACAAGTTTTTATAACCCCCCGTCGGGCCTCGGGGGGGAAATGGGCCCCCAGAGCAGGGCTCTGATAATCGTAATAGGGGAGGATAGAGAAAAACCCCTCCGCAAAAACCAGGGGGCTACTCCCCGAAACTAGAGGCGAGTTTCTGGTGGGTGAAGAAAGGGCCCCCCCTCCCCCCACTTCAAAACCCCTGTGAAAACGTTGCGGGTTTCCCGACCTTTTTATAGAATTTTTTTTTCCTCACAGGCTAAGATGACAATGAAAACGACAAATTAGAATCCCCCCCCCCTTTTTCTCCCCCCAAACCGGGGTTATTTCTGACCGGCAGGGGGATTTTTCCCCTTTCATATAACCTATGGGGCTATAGAAAAAGCATTATGAACAAATTTTGGTTGCCAAAAAAAAACGAAATAAAATAGAATATAGTGGCGCATTGTGACCTAACGGTTTTGACAGGCGCCCTTTTAAAAAATATACTTCAAAAATATTAACAAACATTAAATTATATTATTTAAAGGGGGGTTTCCATCGAGTTTTTCCCAGGGGATCAAAAAGATTATATTATTATTAAAGTAACAGTTTAAAATAAAATAGGGCCTTTTAAGTTGTATTTTTAAAATTCGGATAATTTTAAACAACTGTAGTTTTTTTTACTACTGTAAGTTTTAATTTTTTTTTTTAATTTTTTACATTTTGGGAAAATCTTTTTTTTGCATTTTTTTTGGGTTTACAGGTTCAAATGATATTAGTATTTGCCAACCTCGGAAATCAAAAACGTCCCATCAAAATAACCCTTTAATCACTAAATTGGGGCTAAGGGCAAAAGGGGGACGAAATAGTTTAGTTCTTTTTAAACCTTTAAACTTAAATATAAATTAGCTTTCAGGAATTATAAAAAATAAATAACGATTTTTGATATTTGGGAAAAACTTCTTTTTGAGATTTTGGGCCAACCGGGTTTTTTGGTTTGGGCCCAAACAGGGCACGGGCTCCCTTTTCTCATTCTGATCGGTGTGGATGCTCGAGAGAACTGCCACCTCGAAAGTGTTTCATCCCAAAAGGTACACGAAATTTGGGCGTACACTGCTATAAAACAAAAGCCCTTTACTATCAAAAAATATTGGGAAAGTAGGTTTTAAAAGTATTAAAAGTTCCTAATGCCATCACAAAATTTTTACGCCGCTTTGAGTCGGGTGCATATCACCCGGGTTTTAAGGGAAAACGCACGGATCGTAGGCCCAACCTATGCTTTGGGGTTTTCGCTTTTTGGGGCCCCAAGGGTTTTAGTGGCTCTTTTTGGTGCGAAAGGTCCCCGGGGGTCGAGTGGGGGCCCTGCAAAAATTTTTTTACCTTTTTTTTTTGGGGGGGAAACCCATCATTATTTTTTAAATTTTTAATCTATGGGTTACGTTTTTTTATAATTTTTTCTTTAAAAAATTACCGAAAAAAAGACATTCTTCCCTCAATTTTTTCTAAAAGGGCTAGTTTTGGGTGTATAGGGTAGTCAAGAGTATTTGTTTTCCCCGGGCTTCACCTGCGCACTGCCCCCCAATATTTATTTTTTTTTAAATCTGAATTTACCCAAAATATCTTACATGGGCCCTATACATAAACATACACCGGGAAAACGTTTAAAGCCCCCGCCGCGTGTTGGATGAGCGAAATTTGGGAAATTGATTGGGCCCTTGTTTATCCCGGAATTTTCTGTTGTTCTGTGAAAAAATCATTAGCCTACCAAGTTGAAGATTTTTTAAAAATAATTAAAATTAAATTTTTTTCCCCCGTCGGGGCCCCGGGTTTAAATTGGCCCAAGCAGGGCTCTGCTAATCGTAAAAGGCGATTCCAAGGGGAAAAAGTCCACCTCGAAAAACATCAGCTAGTAGAGCGGATTTATCTTACCCCCCAAACTAGGGGCGAGCTCGGGGCCAATCTTTCTTTCGGGGACCTTCCCCCCCTTCCCTTGACGCCCCCCCGGGCGACAAAGGGACAATGACACAACGAACGATTCCCAAAGACGATGACGCCCCGCGAGGGAAAAAACCCCCCTTCCTCCCCTTCCCCGTGGCGGGTTTTCGGGACCAGCATGGGCCCCTCCTCCCCACCCCCCTTGGGGCTAGAGTGGTGCATTATGCCTAAGGGTTTGGGCCCGCGCCCCTTAACCCAAATAAACAAATTAAATTAAAATTTTAAATTTTTTTTTTTTTAATTTAAATTTTTGGGTTTTAAAAAAGAAAAAATCTTTAAATTGCGATTATCATAAAAATTTAATTTTATTCGATTGCGTTTAAAATTTTTCACACGAATATAAAAATTTTCAAAAAATTTTTGGGTTTTCCCGTGAAAAAATTTTTTAAAATGGGTTAAAAAGCCTGTGGGTTTGTTAAAAGTCAAAAAAATTTTTTTAAAAAAGGGAAAAAAACGAAAAATTTCCCGTTTTTCAGGGAGAAAAAATTTTTTCGATTGCGCCCCCAAATTTCACACGAATTTTTAATTTAAAAAATTATGGTTCTGTAAAAAAACTCATTAAAATGGGAAAAAGCATGCAAAAATTTTTTAAAAATCGAAAAAAATCGTAAAATTGCGATTTTCATGAGAAATTTAATTTTTTGATTGCGCTAAAAAAAGTGGCAGTTCAAAATTTCCGGGAGATTTTGAAGGTTTTCCATAAAATTTCATTTCAATTGGAGTTTTTGGTTTTGCCGGAATCCTGCGACGAAAACACAATAAAACAGAAAAAAAAAAAAAAAAAAACCCTTCCGGATTTTTTTTTCCCCCGGGAGTGAAAAGGAATCTTTTCCCCCCCCTTTGCTCGCTAGCTCGCAACGCTCATCCAATAATAAAAATTGGGCCCCAAAGTAAAAACAGAAAACTTACAAAAATGGGAATAAATTTCCCCAATTAAAATAATAATACTAAAAAAGGGAATGAATTTTTGAAAAGGTCCTCAAAAAAATTACTTATAAACTTGCTCGTTATTTTTGTGTAATATGTTATCTTAGTTTTATTTGTAAAACAGTTTTTCCCCACTTTTTTTTTTTAAGTTTTAAAACATTCGAACTAAAGGGTTTTAATACGGAGAGGCATTTCCAAAACCCCAAATTTTTTAAAATTTTTGCTCCCTATTTCTACTTTACCAAAAGGGTTCACTATCATTGGTCAATCGAAACGCGGTTTTTGAAGAGGCGCAAAACCCCCAGGGGTTTCCAAAGCCCATGTTGCTCCTGGTTGTTTTCAATTAATGTTGACTTTGGACGTTTAAAAATTTTCAAAAAACCGATGGTAACAGTATTTTGAAATACTATTTTTTTCAGGTTTAATTACCTGCAAATTGATACATATTTAGTCATTTTTTCACTTGCCGGTTTTGTACTGTAGTGCCTTTTTTTTTCGGAAAGGGGTAGGGTTTTGGCTTTGGGAAGTTTAAAGGATAGGGAGGGGGGGTTTCTTTTTTTTTTTTTTTTTTCGAAAAAACTCCGAAAGTAAGCTGGGAACCCCCATTTGGGTTGTTGTATTATTTAAAAACACATATTAAGGGGTTTTTAAAATTTTTTGGGTTTCAGCCAAAATTTTACTACGAGCCCAAATTTTTAAAGGATCGGGGGCTTTTAAATTACAAAAATTAGGAAAATGGAAATTTTTCTTCTTTTACAATGTCCAAAACCCAATGACAGGTATTATGGGGCCCCCAAACCAAAAATGATAATAATCTTTTCGTTATCGATTGCTTTTTTAATTGTCTGACGATGTGTTTTTGGGGAGCATTTTGCCATCATAAAAGGCCCCGGGTTAATCGTTTTCAATACAACATTTGACAACTACTCCGTCCAAAGGGGGTGGAAAAAAACTGAAGAAAAAAACAATCTTTAGGGCCATTTTCTGTGTCCCGTGGCTGGTTCGACCACATGGGCCCTTCTTCCCCCTATCCCCTAGATAGAGTGGGGGCATTATGGGCCGCCCTTTGATCCAAAATAGAAAAAATAAACTAATAAAGACGACGACCATGACAACACTTTAAAGATGACAAAGACGATGAAAACCCGAAAAAAAAGCCCCCAGCCTTTAGCCAGCCCAAAGGATTTTGTGCCTTTAAACCAAAAAACAAAAAAAAATTTCCCCCCTGTTTCCCCTAGGGTTTAAATGGGGGAAAAACCCGCCCTAAATTTAAAAATTTATAGAAATTTTTCCCGTAACATAGAACAATTTCGCAATTTTTCTTGTGCGGCGAACACAAACGGGTTTTTTCGGCGCAGCCCCGAGGGAAAAAAAATGTTTTAGTAAATTTTAAAAGGGGGTGGATTTTGCATTTCGAAAAAAACATCCAACCCTCCCTTTGGGCCCGTCCTTGGTCGCATTTTTTTCTTTCCAATTCCCTGTTTCCAAATTTTCTGGGGCTAAATTTCATTTAATTTTTTTAATTTTGGGAAGAAGGAAATTTAAACAATATTATGTACGTTTCAAACAAAGAAAATTCTGTCTAAATTTTGGGTGTTTGGGGGGTTTTTGGAAAGTGATTTCTTAGAGATTAGAAAACATCTTGTTTGGTCATCGGGGTAAATCGTCTAGACCTCGGGCCCGGGTGGTTTGGGTTTTTTCATCTCCGACAATTGGCCCTTCAGCAAAAAAAACTTGGGTTTTAAAAGTGTTGTACTTTTTCTAGCAACCCCCAGGGGTTTTAAAAACCCCAAAAACCCAAAATCTTAACCCCCAATTTCCTCTTTAGAGGGACAAGATTTCCCTAAGGGGGACACAATTTTGTGACGTAATGATCTAAAAAATATATCTCGTTACTAAAAGGGCTCCGGGTGCGCAAAGTGGGCGGGCTTCCCGCCCGGGTGTGACGTAAGCCGGTGCCAAATTTGGGTTTCCCCTCCAATCATTCACTCCCTGCATTCACTCCATTCCCCCTCGCAGATTTGTTTCGGTTTGTTATGAATAGTTTTTAAAACGTGTGTACCATGGTGAAAAAAGTGTAAACATGGGCCCTGTTTGGGGTTCAATAGCAACTTGAGAAAAAAGGTGAAACATGATGGTCAGGGTACACCCTTTTTTTGATTTTTCCCAAAAAATTCAGACCCATACAATGAGTTTGGGTTTGACGGTTTTAACAAAAAAATACATTATCACAAGAGGGTTATCGTGGTCTTTGGGGCCCCCCCCGAATGGGCTCTGAAAAATTTCCCCTGAAAGGATTTCATTGGAAAATTTTTAAAATAACACTGTTAAATTTCCCCCAAAAAAAGCCTTAAAAAAAAAAAAAAAACCTGGGATGTTCCCCCCCTCTTAAAATGCCAAATTAAAAAGTTTAATCACAGAAATGAAAAAGACACTTAAAAAACGAGACAAGAGAAAAAAAAAATCCGGAAAAAAGAAAAACGGTTGACGAATTATGTTGTACCCTATTTTACATTTACTTTTTTACAAAAAATGTCTAAATCTATTTTTTTAAAAATTTTTCGACAACATAAAAGGGGAAAACCCGGGTTTCATCCCCTTTTTTTGAGTCAGTCAAAACCAAAAATTATATATTAAATAATAATTTAAGTATTTTTTGTAGAAAGTCGGAAACAGAGAGGGTTTTCTGAGGGTTTTTTTTAATACATCGTAACTATGACGGTTTTTATTTAATACGCATAAATAATGGAAAAAAAATAAATCATTTTTTTTAGGATGCCCCCCCTGTAGGGGAGGATACAATAAAAATTTAACCGATTTTGGGCCCTCTTTAGGTTTCTAACTAGGTATTTGCGGGAAAAGGAAAAATTGTGAAGGGATTCCCAGGGTTTTTTTATGAGGAGTCAATCCCTTGCATTGGAAAACCCCAGAAAAAACCTTCAGTCAGGATTGCCGGTCTCGACGGGATTCGAACCTGGGACTTCCCAAATCAGAGTCGAACGCTAAAAAAAAAAAAAAAAACGCTCGAGCCAACACTGTCGGGATTAAAGTTGTTTCTTACGTTAAAAACCTATATCATGTTCTAAACAGGAATACTTACATTAAATCTGTGAAACTGGTAATGATGGTTACACAAAGAAAACGCGCTACTTATTTGTCTCGGTTTTTGATAGTAATAATTCTACTAGCACGTGTCAGGGCCTTTGTTAGGCCTAGGTTACCCAGGCAGCTGCTTAGGACGGCGATTTTAGGGGGCGGCATTGATCCAGAAAATACTTAACTATGTTTTTTCCTACTTTTTTTCATAAAATGTCTGAAAAATTACAAAAAACAAATACTTTTTGAAAGAATTATAACCCTTCTTCTGCAGTATATTTGTATTTCTAATATTGAAATCCTTTGATAACCCCCTCATTTCCGTCATTTTGCCCACAATGGGTTGCCGTGCTGCTCTTATTACAGTCGAGCTCCAATCCAACACTTATAACACATTCATATAACCCCTTTTAAATTTTGCAATGTTACTATCCCCATACTACCAAAAACTTGTGCTTTCTTTGTATGTCGTCATTAACGAGTGTTGTAAATGTGAAAAAACTGATTTTATGATGTTGTTAATAATTTTTTCTAATGTATACATCAACTAATTATTTAGTAACTTAAGCTTGCAAGTTTTAATTATTCTGGTTAAAATTATTTTAATCTCCTAAAAATATACAAGAGATAATAAATAATATAAATAAAAAAAAATAAAATATAAATAAATTTAAATTTAAATTTAATTAATTTGATATTTTATTTTTTCAGAATTATGACTTTTATTATAGTTACTATTTTTTTAAGGTTTATATTGATATCTTGTTAATGGAGTGTGTGGTGGATATGATTCGAGTTCACTTTTCCATATCTCTGATGATTATTTTAGTTGTTTCTTTTACGGGAAAAAAAAGAATACGACACCAATTTTTGAAGATGGTTATCAAACATAACTGCGCGATGTAAATGAATCTCGCTTTGAAATTTATTAATAATAAACACTCGTTTTGTACACGTGTTTCCCTCACCCTCACTGTACAGCCCAGGCAGGTGGCCGGCCGTGCGCACCGGCTGACGTCATGCGCGGCCTTGAACGAAACTCGTCGCGGGACGGGCAGACCTTAGTAACGAGATATATTGTTAGATCATGATGTGACGTTATGTCTTGCAACTCCAACTCCAGCTTAGTCAACCATATGAGAAACTGTTTTCTTCGTCGCAAGCAATACCGTGTTAGCTCTACTTCCAGTTTGAACAGAGCGCCGTATACTTTGTGTTCGTCTGGTCCTGAGTTTGAACATTCAGTTGCGTGCTATGGCCTCACGGTTGACGCGCCCTTAACAAAAATAAACTTAAAGCATTCAGTTTAACATCAAAGATTACTTTAGTTTTATCAGGCCGGATAATGATGCCTTGCGCACGCAATTAGATATCTCCCAAACATATTATGACTAGCTTCTATATTCATGTTAACGGCGACAAACTTACAAAATTTATCATTTTAAGTAATTTACTAAACAAATTAAAATTCCCATCGAATATAAATTTTCCTTTTTATTTTATAATATATTATTATTATTTTTATTATTATTATTATTATTATTATTATTATTATTATTATTATTATTATTATTATTATTATTATTATTATTATTATTATTATTATTGTTAATATTTTTCCACTGCTATTACTATAATTAAATAATGAATTATAATAGAACACATCATTAACTTATTACATAAACTTACAATATCTCAGGTGGCGCAAATAACCTTACCGGTTGAAGCGCCCTAGTTTCTCTTGTCGTCGTGTATTAATAATTGGTGCTGGTTTGTGGAACCTCAACATGACGTGTGGTCCTATTTTCTTCTGGTTTATTCGTCTGCAGCGATATCTTGCCACCCTCAACAATATTGAGATTGTGTCTTGAAGCGATTGTATTTAAACAAGAACATTATTATTTCTCGGTTTGTTTAGTCGGGAAACACTCCCGTAGGTGTAATTGTTATTATTGACAACAATTCAGATTTTTTTAAATTTCTGAATTGTTGTAAATAAAAACAATTACACCTACGGAAGTGTTTCCCGACTAAACAAATCGAGAAATAAACCCTCGCTCATACCTGCGTAAAGGTAATGACATTATAATTAATGTTTGGTGGTCAGTTCAAAGGCAGCAGATATTCGCTGCAGTACTTGCAGTTACATATTGAATTATTTGAAATTGCTTTTAGCTTACCGGGGAAGTAAATAAAACAACGCATGTTTACAAATTTTTATTTTTTATTTTTAAGTAAATATTTGATTATGTGAGGGAAAGCGGATATAGCCATTTTCTTTTATATTTTCATTTCAATTCCATATTGAATTAATCAAGAAAAGAATTGAAAATGGTTCCAATATGTCAAGAAATTCTCTTCAAGTTTAACTTAATGTTAGAAGTTAATTGACAGCATTTTATTTCTATCAAATGCATTTTAGTCCTGAAAACTAGCGCGGTGTCGACATGAAGGACTGTGAATAGCATTATGCATTTGTTTGTATTGTCGACAACACGTAAAGAGTACAGACAATTGTTTAGTCGGCCTCTTGTGGTTAGTGGTAGGTCTACCCTTGACCCGTGACCGTCCGGGCCCAGGCGACTTTGGGAAGGAGAGATATTATGTATTATTATTAAGAATAGAGAGAATAGATGTAGATAAGCTACCGTACCGTTAATTGATGGGGCTCATTTTCCACAGTGACATGAAAATAAGGCTGCTGCTAGGTTCGGGGTAGAATTTGGCCCAGAGCATACCAGAGATGATCGCAAAAGCGAGAAAAGAGGAAAACCCATCGGGTCGGGTGACTTGATTTTATCGGTTTGAAACACTCCCCCCCCCCCAAAAAAAAAAAAGTTGAATCCTTAGCGACCAATAGAAAACGTTGTTACAATTGGTTAATTCGATACAATCGACAGAATTTTGTGTGGCTCGTTGTTCTTGTGGTTAGCGTATCTGCTTTCAATGCAGAAGTTCCAGGGTTCGATTTCCGCCCAAGTCAGAAGTTTTTAACTTCTGGATTGGACTTGAATCCGTCAGTTATTGTCTCAGAAGTTTGTACACAATACAATGACACCACGACCGATGACAAATACGATGACCACCGCGACGTGAGAACCCCCTTTCCTCAAACTACCCGTGTCTGGTTCTGACCAGCATCCCCGTTTGGGCCCTGGGTAGAATTTGCCCAGAGCATGGCTCTGCTAATTCTTAATAGCGATTCAAGAGAAAAAGTCAACCTCGCAAACATCAGCTAGTAAGAGCGGAGTATATAATTACACACCGAAATTAGAGGCGAGCTCTAGCAATCGTCGTCGGGGACACCGCCCCCTCCCCTTGACGACCCCTGGACGACAATGACTCCACGATCGATGACGAAGACAATGACGATCGCGAAGTGAGAAACCCCCCTTCCTCCCCTTACCCGTGGCTGGTTCTGACCAGCATGGGCTTCTCCTCCCCTTCCCCCTAGGCTAGAGTAGTGCATTATGACCTAACGGTTGACGCGTCCTTAATCCAAATAAACAAAATTACTGAACTCACTAAACAGTATAGCAGATGTAAGTCAAAATTATACAGATATTATTTTGTGTGGAGAATTTAATCTTGATGTAACATGGTGTAACATTCCCTGTGCACACAATGCGATAGCTGGGGAATTCGTGTCCTGATTTTATGATCTACTCCTCTCCCAACTTATTAATGAACCAACCAGAATAACAGCAACGACTAGTTCAACTCTTGATCTCTTACTGTGCAGCAATACCGAACTTTTAGAGAATATTACTGTTGTGGAAGGTGTTAGTGATCATTATGCAATCACAGCTACAATTAGAGTCAAGTCTCCAAAACAAAAGAAGCTGAAAACGGAGGTATACAATTACCAAGCAGCTGACTGGAATTTACTCTCTGAACTTCTTGCGGATAGGCTACCTATGCATTATGATACGGATGACATTATTGTGCATGGAATAACTGGACTGATGTTTTCTGGCAATGTGTAAGTGAATCTATAGCAAAGATTAGGATACTAGAAGGCGATCACCATGGATAAACAAAGATCTTATCAAATCAATTCGTAAAAGAGATATTCTTTTTAAGAAGTACAAGAAATATCCCTCAACTGAAAGATGGGGTCATTATAAGAAAGTTAGAAATTCTATCAAGAAAGCGACTCGTTCTGCTCACCAGGAGTATGTTTGGTCTATAGGATCCGATTCAAAAAAATTCTGGAAATATATCCATAGTAGACGAGAAAGTGCTGCCCCTGACCATTTCGTTGTTAACGGTAATTCGGTGCATGATCCTTTCGACATAGCTAACGCCTTCATTGCCAGTTTAAGGATAACTACACAGCAGAAGACAACAGGAAAAATACAACAGAAAATGTTTTGCCAACAGTTAGTACACCAGCGATTACTTTGAATGACACCTTCTTTCCAGTAAGAGACATCTGCAGGGAGCTCAAGGAAATGCGACCCAACGCGGCTACGGGACCAGATAGAATCCCAGCTAGAATACTCAATCAATGTGCCAATGCGCTACCTTCTTCAATGAGTGTAATTTTCAATCTATCAATGTCATCAGGGTCTTTGCCAGATCAATGGAAAGAAGCTAATGTGGTGCCAGTCTTTAAAAAAGGAGACAAACTTAATATGGAAAATTCAAGACCGATTTCTCTTACTTCAAAAGTGTGCAAATTGATGGAGAGACTTGTGTCAAATCAAGTGCGTCACCACTTTGAAGTAAACGATCTTTTGAACTCTAACCAACATGGTTTCCTACCTAGGAGATCTTGTGTTACTGCCCTGACGGTTATGATTGATGATTGGCTACACATGTTAGAAGATTCCACAACTAAACAGGTCGATTGCATTGCTATTGACTGGTCTAAAGCATTTGACCAGGTTCCTCATTGCAGACTGCTTTCTAAATTATCTGTGTATGGTGTTCAAGGTAATGTTCTTAAATAGATCAGGTCATTTCTTTCCAATAGAACCCAGTCTGTTATTTTTCATGGAGCCACCTCCAACCGTATATATATTACTTCCGGTGTGCCACAGGGTTCAGTGATAGGTCCTCTCAGTTCATAATATACTTTCTGGACTTACCACAGTGCGTTTCTTCAAAGATGATTCAGTTCGCTGATGATACCACCATTTATAGACCAATTGCCTCTAAGGAAGATATGATAGAGTTCCAAAAGGATTTGGTGTCAATAGAGCGTTGGTGTACATTAAACATGATGAAAATTAACTCTGATAAATCGCAATACATACGCTTCTCAAGATCTAGAAACCCTTTGGTGTGCACGTATTGCCTACAAGGATCCCAGGTTCCCATTTTTAATTCTATAAAATTGTAAGGTATTTATATAACTGACAACTTAAAATGGAATGTGCAAACTGATTTTGTTCGCAATAGAGCAGCTTCTCTGCTTGGGTTTGTAAATAGGAGTGTTGGGAGGAGTAGGCAACGCACAATAAGAAACTGGTTACCTTTCCTTGATACGGCCCATTTTAACTTACGGTATTCCTGCGTCGCATCCTACAACTCAGCAAAATATGATCAAGCTAGAACGAATTCAGAAAAAGGGCCACCAAACTGATTTTAGGGAAAGGTAATTTTAATCCTAGTGCTAGTTCACGGCGTAGTATCTGTGACGTTCCTTCCATTGGAAATTTTTGTAATCAAGCTGATGTGAGATTGTTGAGAGGAATGTTAACAAGACAAGTTGATGTCGATCCTTACCACAGAATATCCGTAAGTGAAAGACAACTCCCTAGAAACAACACGGGTGTTCCCTTAATACCACCTAGGGCCAGAACATCGGCGTACCAGAATGGTTTTTTTATCGATCTGTTTCGTTGTGGAATCTCCTACCAAGGGATTTAAAAAGTGATAGATGTTTCAACATGGGTATTAAGAGGTTTTTTAATTAGCAATTTTTTTTAGATTTTTTGTTGATGTGGAAGTGTTTTTAAATGTGTTTTATTAATATTGTGTTGTGTTTAATAAAAAAATAAAATAAATTTTATTTAGAGTCTACCCACTGCAGTTATATAACGGATTGTCAGGGGGGGGACTTTAAATCAAAGTGACTAAGCCAACCCTGCAGGCCCCGACGCAATCGACGAGTGAGCGATAACCAACCAAAGATCGATATTCTTAATAGGAAATATAGCAATCAGTGGTATGGACAGTGCGAACACCCGCGAATCAACGCCAGAATCAACAAGGCCGATTCAGAACAACTCTGAAATTTATTATGTGCTTCGTTGCTAGGACGGCTCCAAAGTCACCGTTTACAAACTCCTAAGACAAGAACTGATGGACTTAAGTCCAAATCAGAAGTTAAAAAACTTCTGACTTGAGCGGGAATCGAACCCTGGACCTTCTGCATTGGAAGCAGATACGCTAACCACAAGACCAACGAGCCACATGATACGACATGATACGACGTATTTTATAATCTGGAGATTTTGTGTACCAAGGGTAACAGGTACGAAAGTACTCCGGAGCAAATGCTCTTTCTGTTGCTCTTGCATTCAACTATTTTCTTTTATAAAATCGCATGTTATGTTAATTGATATGAAAATAAATGAATGCAAAATATTAATTAAAAAAAAAATAATAAATATATTACCAAGCGTGCCTCGCAGGCCTTAGCAATGGGAAAACGAAATCAATTTAAATACCATCTGCATATAACACATGGCAGCTCAATGCACCAAATTCGCTCATCCAACAACGCGCCTGAAAAAGCGTTTGCGAACCTTCCTTGTTATAGTAAAAAGAGAATAACTATGATATTTGAAGTCGTAAGTGGTTGATTGATCATAGGACTAACAAAACAAAAATATAAGAAGTGTGGTATGTTATCGTCACTTTGCAGGGATGTTATAAGCATTATTGATTTAATGTAACCATTTAAGAATCAAGGAAAGGTATTGCCCCCCCCCCCTGTGTCCGCTACTGTTTGCAAATGTAAGTATGTCTAAAACATACTCTGGAAAATAGACCTGACTGATGGACGACTTAAGATATAGTGTGTTAAACTGTTGCCTACAATAGGTTCTATATTATGCTTGGATCGATGCTAGTATGCCCTTTAGAAGTTGATTTATAGCATTCAAGAGAAAAAGTCCACCTCGCAAACATCAGCTATAAAGAGCGGAGTATCATACTCCCGAAACTAGAGGCGAGCTCTGGCAATCGTCGTCGGGGACATTGTCCCTTCCCTTGACGACCCCCGGCGACGATGACAATGACACAACGAACGATGACAAAGACGATGACGACCGCGACGTGGGAAACCCCCCGTCCTCCCCTTTCCGTGGCTGGTTCTGACCAGCATGGCCCCTCCTCCCCCCCCTTATTAGGCTAGAGTGGTGCATTATGACCTAACGGTTGACGCGTCCTTAATCCAAATAAACCAAAAAAAGAATAAACCTTTACAATGAAAACGCACAAAAATGTACTGAAATTTTAATAGCATTGGAGAATAGATCTCTATGTCCTTTAAAATTTAAGAGTTTTCTTGAGTATTCTATCCCAGTTCGTTTGGCAATTACATCTTTTTCCGTGGGTGATGTTTATGCGCAACTTTAGCCAGGAGTAGGCCAACCATCTGTGACACTTACCTGGCAGCCTTGGGTCGCTCGGAGAGCGGGGTGGGTCCCCCTGCTATTCTACTGTACACACTGGTGGTTGATAGTTTGGGCGCCAGTTCCTTTGGTGATGAAGGGTGATAGCATGGAGAAGGCAAAGGAACAAACCCTTCCAAATAAAACGATGAGTTGGATGGCAATTTACAAAAATATATTAAAGTGGTGTGAAGAAATAACATTAACAAAATATGCAAAAATATAAATACTTAATGTTGACAAGAAATAAATGTCCTTCGTGGCCTTGAAAAAAATAACAAACATGCCTCTGTTTTTTCCCCTATTCCGGGATACAAATGCGATCTTAAAGGAAACCTCAAGTCGCTCTTAAATACACAAGTGAAATAATGTGGGGCCTAAAACACATGATAATCCACGCAGTAGAAACAAATACAAATAGGTTTACAATAAATAGCTATAATGAGGTATTAGATAACAAAATAACCTTCAATTTACTTGGACCATGTTTACAAAAGAAAAATTACTTGAAACCAAACCCCTGAATGAGACAACCAAACGATTAAATTAACAAAATATAAATTTACAAAATAGGTAGTAACTGCTCGGGCCGAATGGTCTTTAGTGACCACCGCCTCCCCTTCCTTTTCACACAAAAAAAGGCAAAAAAAAAAACGATTCTGACACCCCACACGGTGCGCACTGACGTATATGTGTCCTCAGTCCTCAGTCCCACACTTCCAGAGTTCGAAGCTCGGTTGCAGCAACACCCACACGCACACTCAACGCTGACAAAGAGTCTCCGCAGTCTACTTGCTTCTCTCCACGTCCCTATCTCCAGTGAGCCAGCTCGTCTCTCTCGTGTGCATCCTCCTCCACCCCCCTTAGGCTAGAGTGGTGCATATGACCTAACGGTTGACGCGTCCTTAATCCAAATAAACCCAAAACACTTCCCCCCCCACCCCTCTCGACAAGGTAACCAAACCCGATTGCCATCCAACTCAGCCCGCTCGCTAAGGTAGTGATCAGTGTCAACCGGCCGTAAACACAAGAGGTGTGAAGGATCGTAGGAAAGGAGTCAGTAAGAACCAACAAAACTTGTCACGGTCCCGCTGTACCGTGACACACCTTGACATTGAATAACAAGCGAATTATTAAGAATAGTTTCCCTCCTTATAAGTATTTGAATTGCTAGTATGAATTCGAATAGGCCACACACGTATAACTCAAGGATATCTCCAGAGAAAAGGTTGTTCCCAGATGTGACACATGTGATGTACCTTTAACCGTACATCATGTGTTGGCAGAATGTACCATACAATTACATGACGCCTTACGTACGCAATTTTATCACTCCCAATCATATAAAGAACTTCTATCGAATGAAAACGGCGACTTACTTTCTATTTATAATTCAAAGTAATTTTATTCACGTCATAAACATTATCTTTGTCTATTTATTTCCATTCAAATAATTTTTGTTCGATTTGCTATTACCATCATCATCATCATCACCATAATTTCTTTTCTTATATAGGCCTATACACCTAGAAAACGAAACAATCATCAAACACAGAACACACCATTAACAAATTTAATAACCTAACAATATCACAGGCGGCTTCCTAGCTAGGAATTAGGGAAGTTTCCCAGAAACTAGAGGCGAGCACTGGCGGTCGTTGTCTTGGACCCCTTCCTATCCCCTTGACGACCTTCCCAACGACGATGACCATTAATACAAGTCAAGAACGATGTCAAAGAAGATGACCGCGACGTAAGAATCCCCCTTACCTCCCCCTAACCGCAACTTGTTCTGACCAGCATGGGCTCCTCCCCCCATATCCCCTACGTTTAGAGTGGCGCATTATGACCAAACGGTTGACGCGCCCCGTTAGAATTGGATATCTTTGAGATGTAAACTTGATTGATTGGTGGCAGTGACCATGTTTTTTTTTATTAGGATTGTTGTGTTTTCGTAAATGGAAGTAAGTTCTTCACGTTTGTGCTATTAAATAAATGATTATACTTATTAAACAACCTCAGATGTTCATTTTTCAACATGCCAATTATCTAAATTTATCTACTCTCCCATATATATATATATATATATATATATATATATAATATATAAAATATAATATATATATATATATATATATATATATATATATATATACATCCAAATTTGGTTTTTGGGTTTTTGTTCGTGTATTTTCTCTTCTCTCTAGCAGGCCTTCACAAGGACCATTGTCAGCTGGTCGACGTTTCGGCTGAATCACATCAGCCATCATCAGGACAAAACCCTAACAGCTCAGAAAAAACTACTGCTGCTGCCTCGACTGCAGACGTGGGAATGACCTCGCGTAACAACTCTGCTAGTTTATATACTCTCCAACTCAATGTACGTAATCAAGGTGCGCACGCAGCCCGACTCAGCCCGGGCAAAAAAAAAAAAAAAAAAAAAAACAGACGGCTCCGGCTACGTGTAGTCGGACCTGTGTATTCTTCCGCATGCTATTGTTTGCGGCGAGGGGAAACACGGTACATTAGGGGGCATGGGCATAGTTTGGGGGTGTGTTGAGATTGTATTGAGTGTGACACCAAGGCAGGCCTCCAAGATGCTGGCAAGACGAGTGCGTCATCCCTCCTGTTCATCGTGTGGGGGCGTTTGTGTATCTCTATTGCTTCTCTAATCACACGTTTGCGAAAGTGCTCTTCTCTTATCAGAGCACGTGTGTTGTCAAAGTTGATAGAGTGACCCGTTGTTGCGACGTGTTGGGCAAGAGAAGACGTCTTTTCACCTTTCCGTACAGCTAGCTTGTGTTCTTGAACACGAGCCAAGATTCTTCGATTTGTCTGCCCAATATAAGTTTTTTCGCAAGACACGCATGGGATCTCGTACACTCCAGGATTATGCAGTGGATCCACATCGAACGAACAAAAACCCTAAAACCAAATTTGGATGTATCTATGACTGTTCGTGAAAACCTACGTGCTAACATATATATATATATATAACTGTTGTTAACTCTTCTTGAAAATGGAAGCCTAGTCTTCTGAAACGTTGAAGTTTTAATTAAATATTCGTTTTTAACATTCAATATAGCGTGATTATTTCCGTAAAGTTTAACATAACATATATATATATATATATATATATATATATATATATATATATATATATATATATATATGTTTTTACGTAGATTTTCTCGGATATAATGTGACATAATGAAATTCTTTCGAGTTTCCGAGTTAAATAAGTTTTAATACCAACGTTTCGAACAGTTCTCCCTGCTCATTCTCAAGGTAACGACATACAAATTAAAAAACATTGAGTAAACAAAGACAATAACAAATAATATAAAAGACAAAACAAGTCACTGCAACTGCTCAGCATTACATTTAAGATCTTTGCGATGACCTTAACAGGCGTTTGGTAGGTGGAGCTTCAGGTGGCTTCTTTCTTCTCCTATCCACTCTAGCTGGAGGAACTACATTTTCCGTGGCAACTGGGGGTATTATCGGCACCACATGGCTATCACGTAGCGCCAGTTTCCAGGTGGGTGCTAGTCTTTTCGCATCATCTCGTATGTTTAAGTTATGCGGTCGTTTCTCCATTTCGACGGCTTCTCTAACAATACGAGATACTTCATGGTCCACTCTGGCAACAGTCTTTGCGTTCGCGAAATCTATCCAGTGCTCCTTCTCAAAATAGTGCTGGAAAAGAGCAGATGTAGTTTGCCTGTTTTTTATTGCCGTTCTATGCTCGTCCAGACGTTCTGAGATTTCAATGCTTAGAAATGTGAAAGATGTGATTCCTCATGAAGCTCATGGAATATACGAAATTCCTTGCGGGTGTTGTGAGAAAACATATATCGGAAGGACGAACCGTAAAATCTCAGCACGTCTGGACGAGCATAGAACGGCAATAAAAAACAGGCAAACTACATCTGCTCTTTTCCAGCACTATTTTGAGAAGGAGCACTGGATAGATTTCGCGAACGCAAAGACTGTTGCCAGAGTTGACCATGAAGTATCTCGTATTGTTAGAAAGCAGTCGAAATGGAGAAACGACCGCATAACTTAAAACATACGAGATGATGCGAAAAGACTAGCACCCACCTGGAAACTGGCGCTACGTGATAGCCATGTGGTGCCGATAATACCTCCAGTTGCCACGGAAAATGTAGTTCCTCCAGCTAGAGTGGATAGGAGAAGAAAGAAGCCACCTGAAGCTCCACCTACCAAACGCCTGTTAAGGTCATCGCAAAGATCTTAAATGTAATGCTGAGCAGTTGCAGTGACTTGTTTTGTCTTTTATATTATTTGTTATTGTCTTGTTTGTTTACTCAATGTTTTTAATTTGTATGTCGTTACCTTGAGAATGAGCAGGGAGAACTGTTCGAAACGTTGGTATTAAAACTTATTTAACTCGGAAACTCGAAAGAATTTCATTATGTCATATATATATATTATATATATACAGACATTGTATTTTCGGATAGTCCGTGTGGTTTTATTATTAGTTCCAACGTTTCGGGCAGTTCTCCCTGCCCATCTTCAAGGAAATTTAAAACATAAAACAATATCAAAACAAACAAAACCTTACTTCTTAACAAACACTGCAACTGGTACAAAGACAAAACCAAAAAGCTTAGAAAACAAAAGTACTAATGACAACATATTATGAACATCATGATCAACAGGTTTACTCGATGTTTTATGGAATGCTCGAGCAATTGTGTGGGTTAACCTGTTGATTAAGATATTCCAAAAGATGAACCCCGATCAACTGCGTTTCTGCCTTACGTCCAAGGAACCACTGATGAAATAAGCCGTTTACTCAAAAAACAGAATATAAGAACTGTTTTTAGCACTGATCGGAAGATTTCATCTATGTTACGTAACGCTAAAGACACCATTCCTAACGAGCTCCCATGGTATATACGAAATTCCGTGTGGAAGCTGCGAAAAGACTTACGTAGGAAGAACTAACCGTAAAATATATGTCCGCATCGACGAACATAGAGTTGAAGTTAGACGTATGGAAACCACCTCAGCATTTTTCCAACATGCTTTCGACAAGGAGCACTGGATTAACTTGATGAAGCTAAAACCTTAGCCAAAGTGGAACATGAAGTGCCCCGAATCGTAAGAGAGGCGGTGGAGATGGAGAAACGGAAACACAACATGAACACACGGGGACGATGCTAAAAGACTTCCAGCCACATGGAAACATGTTTTGCAAGGCTGTCATATTCAACCAAAAGCTTTCCCTGTGGACATGTTTTTAGGCCGTCCACCTCCGACAACAAGAGTTGACAAGAGGAAGAAAACTCAACAAGAACCCCTTGAGCCATCTACTCGTACGCTGAGGTCATCTAAAAAGTAATAGAGTGGTGTTGATGTCTTCACAGTTTTTAAAATATCTGGATGTTCATAATATGTTGTCATTAGTACCTATGTTTTCTAACCTTTTTGGTTTTGTCTTTGTATCCAGTTGCAGTGTTTGTTAAGAAGTAAGGTTTTGTTTGTTTTGATATTGTTTTGTTTTAAATTTCCTTGAAGATGGGCAGGGAGAACTGCCCGAAACGTTGGAACTAATAATAAAACCACACGGACTACCCGAAAATACAATGTCTGCATATTCAATCCGTGAAAGTCTGCGATATAAACATATATATATATATAACTGAGTGGGTAGACTCTAAATAAAATTTATTTATTATTATTTATTTATACCCCTATGCTAGAGTTTATAGAATAGAAATCATAGAAACCTCAAAAAAATTTTAAAACTAAGACAACAATAAAATCATCAATCAATCAACAAACTCATTTCATAAACTTTCAATATCACAGGTGGCAAACATCAGCTAGAAAGAGCGGATCTTACTCCCGAAACTAGAGGCGAGCTCAGGCAATCGTCGTCGGGGACCTTGCCCCCTTCCCTTGACTGACCCCCGGCGACGATGACAATGACACAACGAACAATGACAAAGACGATGACGACCGCGACGTGAGAAACCCCCCTTCCTAACCCCCGTCTGGGCCCAGGGTAGAATTGGCCCAGAGCATGGCTCTGCTAATCGTAAAAGGCGATTCAAGAGAAAAAGTCCACCTCGCAAACATCAGCTAGAAAGAGCGGAATATCTTACTCCCCGAAACTAGAGGCGAGCTCTGGCAATCGTCGTCGGGGACCTTGCGCCCTTCCCTTGACGACCCCCCGGCGACGATGACAATGACACAACGAACGATGACAAAGACGATGACGACCGCGACGTAAGAAACCCCCCTTCCTCCTCTTACCCGTGGCTGGTTCTGACCAGCATGGGCCCCTCCCCCCCCCCTTAGGTTAGAGTGGTGCATTATGACCTAACGGTTGACGCGTCCTTAATCCAAATAAACCAAAAAAATCCAAAATTAACAACAAGGTTGGAAGTGCCTTTTATTACTCCACCTTAACTGAACGTTTCAGGTTTAAGCGACGTGTATTAAGTTTTCACTGCAGAGCTATTCGCCATCCGGAAAGCTCTTAATACATTCTACGTTGTCTTTGTGGAGAAAACCTTTTGTGTTCAGATAGCAGATAGTTCACTTCAAGCTATAAAACTCATGAATTCAAGTTATCATTTGGTACAAGACAACCAATTCTATTTAGAAATACTATATTTTCTATAAAGGTTATATAATAGAGTTTTGCTGGATACCTGGACACGTGGGCATAGAGGGAAATGAACACGCTGATCAGGCTGCTAAGGACGCTTCCAGCGTCGCGACGTTGATTTCAATCTGGTTCCCGTTCCAGATGTCAAGAGTGGATTCAAGCAACTATTGTTGGATTTGCGACAAGCATCTTGGGATGTTTTGCAAAATAACAAATTGAGTAGAGTGATGCCCAGTGCCCACACTGACTAATAAAATTCGTCCAACTACGTCTCGACTCTCACGTAGAGAAGAGGTGGTATTGTCTAGAATTTGAATAGGCCACACACGTCTAACTCACGGATATCGCTTAACCATAAGAAAAAGGTTATTCCCATATGTGACACATGTGATGTACCTTTAACTGTACATCGTATGCTTGCAGAATGTACTAAATTTGATGCCTTGCGCACGCAATTTGATCTCTTCTTTTCATATGAAAAACTTCTTTCATATGATATCGTCGACAAACTTTCTAAATTTCTTATCCATAGTAAGCTATTTAACAAAATTTAATTCACATCATACACATTTCTTTCTTTTCCTTATTTTCATTCACATACATAACTTATATTCTGCTATTACTTGCATCATCATCAATTTATTTTGTTATTTATACACTTTGATAACAATCTTATCATGAAATACACCATTAACCTCATCTCATCATCTTTCATTATCACAGACGGCGAAATATGACATAACCGGTTGAAGCACCCTTGTTTCTCACGTCAACATTGGATTATTTTGTTTTCTGCTCTAACAGGCGATCCAAGAGACAAATAGACTACATTTTTCTCTGTAATTATAAGCATCACTTATTAATATAGGTATTGACCAATCCCTGAAAATAAAATGAACCTGAAAGAATCTTCAGTATTGTGGCTTTGCAAACAGTTTTGGGAGTTAATAAAACACGATATTTTGTTACTGCGTGCGGTCACCTCACCGGATGTGACTGTGTCGGCTACGCACATTGAAGCCTTGCAAGGAATATAAATATTAATGCTATGCTATATTAAATACATGAAGGGGAGAATGTTTCCCTCTGAAAACTAAGTTCACTTCAAGCTATTAGAACTCATGTATTCAAGTCATCATTTAATACAAGACATCCAATTCTATTTAGAAAAACTAACCTCTAAGGGATATATAATAGAGTTTTGCTGGATACCTGGACACGTGGGCATAGCCATAGAGGGAAATGAACACGCTGATATGGCTGCTAAGGAAGCTTCCCAGCGTCGCGACGTTGATTTCAATCTAGTTCCCGTTCCAGATGTCAAGAGTGGATACAAGCAAAGATTGTTGGATTTGCGACAAGCATCGTGGGATGTGTTGCAAAATAACAAATTGCATAGTGTGATGCCAGTCAAACACTAAAAAAATTCGTCCACCTACGTCTCGACTCTCACGTAGAGAAGAGGTGGTAGTGTCTAGAATTCGAATAGGCCATACACGCCTAACACACGGATATCTCTTAACCAGAGAAAATAAGGTTATTCCCATATGTGAAGTGCCAAATGATATGGGACCCAACCCATTGCCCCCAATTTTTCCTAAACCCCGTCATGCAATTTCCAGACAACAAAAAATCACTAGTATTGAGAAGTATTTTACGACCCAAAACTAGAGGTTAGCTCTGAAAATTGGTGTCGGAACCTCTCCCACCCCTTGCGACCACCCCGACGACGACGACAACAACAATGACCACAAAAATCGATGACAAAGTCGATGGCGACAGCAACGTGAGAACACCCCCAATTCCTCACCCCTACCCGTAGCTGGTTTCTGACCAGCATGGGTCCCTCCTCCCCATTTTCCCCTAGGCTAGAGTAGCGCTTTATGACCGAATATCCAACCAGAGGCGCGCTCTGGTACTCGTCGTCGGGGATATGTCCCCCTTCATTGACGAACTGTTGGACGACGACGACTATGACAACACTAACGATGACAAAGGCTATGACAATGCCAACCACGACGAGTTCCCGTCTGGGCCCGGGGTAGAATTTTGTCCAGGGCACGGCTCTGCTATAATCGTGAAAAGGCGGGGAAATAGATAGAGTCCATCTTGCAAACATCAGCTGATTGGTAAGGGATTATTTTACTCGCCGAAACAAGAGGCGAGCTCTGGCAATCGTCGTCGTGGACCTAACCCCTCTTCCCGTGACAACCTCCCCGACTACGAAGACAATGACAACACAGACGATGACGACCACCACCACGTGAGAACCCCCCTCTCCTCCCCCTACCCATATCCCCTATGCTAGATTGGTGCATTGTTACCAAACGGTTGACGTGCACTTTATCCATATAATAAACGTATAAAAACTCAATAATATTAATGACTATACAAATCAGATCTACTTGTTTGAACAGCCCTAATTTCTCACGTCGTCGTTGCTAGTCTTGCTATCTATGCAACAAGAGTAGAATATAGATCTGCCGTTCGTAAGAAGAGAAAAGAAGCGTAGGTTATCCCGATAACATCATCTTAGTGTGAGGCATACTTTGAATGCCTGCAGGCTACAGCTAGGTAGGGGACCCCGCCCGCACTTACGTCGTCCTACCCGACCTCGTTCCCACCTCTTCCCTTTTAACTGGGTTTTACCAGCACGAGTCTATGTGTCTAAATGAATTTAGTGTAACTCCCATTACCCGTGGCTGGTTCTGACCAGCATGCCCCCCCCCCCCCCCTAGGCTAGAGTGGGGCATTATGACCTAACGGTTGACGCGTCCTTAATCCAAATAAACAAAAAGATTGTATTGAAGAAAATATTAATCCCACCTGGCGAAAAAGGCGTTATCTATCTGGTTTGTTTGTCTTCAAATAAATACTTTTTATCTAGATAGCTTATATTGTTTCAAAAGAAACTTTAGTAGAACGGGTATAGATAATTTTATAAATTAGTTGAACTTAACACTGTTCTTAGGTGGAAATATGTTTTTATATATAATAATAATATAAAAATATGAATATATATATAAAAATAATATAACTTCTTTGCAATTAATTTTTCATCCACATGGCTGTGGTTATTGTTTGTTCAGATGTTTGTAGTTTTGTTAATGTCTGCCTGTCGAAGAAAAGTGAAACTTTTCGAAATATTGCAACATAATAAAAAACTTATTTCCATCTAAGAACAGTGTTAATTTCAACTTATTTATAAAATTAGCTTATATTGTGTTCTACTTCTTATACATAAACTTAGAAATAAATACACTTATCAAACACACAACACACTCATTATATTAACATAGGGCTACAATATTACTGGCGGCGCAATATAAGTGTACCGGTTAAGCGCCCTAGTTTCCCACGTCGTATTTACAAGTATTTGCTGTTACCCATTCGCGCCCCATGGCTCGCAAGATGACCTTACGGTTGACTCACCCTTACAAATTAAAAGAACAAACCCACGGTTAAAATAGTGTGACTGTGAATGATAATAAAAATAACGTAGCCTACAGACCTAAATTCTGTAATGCAAATAAAAACTTAATATTAGTTGATATTGACGAGTGTATAATTTATTCAAAGGTCTATTCGCTGGTCGTTAGCGAGCAGCTTTTATAAACATTGAAAACAATGCAATCATATAACACAACATACACACGTTTTCATTAACTTACAATAACACATGTGGCGCAATATGACCTTACCGGTTGAAGCGCCCTAGTGTCTCTCGTCCCTTACGTAAACGGTTTCTGTTACCCTCTCTCTCTCTCGCTGCCAAAATCCCTTCCTTTACCGCCCCGTGTATAGACTTTGTTAATTAAGAGGTCAATTGCTTTAACAGTAGACTACATTTTGGGGGATTGGGGAACAGGACTATAGAAAACATTTTGTTTTTAAAGGTGCATTTTGAACAAGCCCGGTAGTCAGCTTGTATGCCAAGTCAGGAGTGTCTTCCTTGGCAGAACGGTGAAACCTCTTGATGGGTACGTACGTAATGAAAATTAAATCTATGCCTAACCATACAGCAAATCGGATGTTTTTAATGTGAAATATGTCAGACACTTTGATAACAAACCGATGGCAACCCTTCCAACGGGTTAAGATGTAAGCTTTTGTTTAATCTTATAGAATTTAAACTGCCAAACAGTTTTTAATTTTGTTTTTAGCAATAACCGCCCTGGTTTACACCCGAGCCGATTATTATATTTGACCTTTGTCGTTTTGATAAAAACTCTTCTTGCGATAGTGTATTTAAAATTAACTTAAGAAAGATTTGCCATGAACATCAAAGGTTTACTTTGGTATTCACAGATGGCTCCAAAATTGACAACAAGGTTGGAAGTGCCTTTTATTGCTCCACCTTAACTGAACGTTTCAGGCTAAGCGACGTGTGTTCAGTTTTCACTGCAGAGTTTTTCGCCACCCCTGAAGCTCTTAAATACATTCTACATTGTCGTTGTGGAAAATACCTTTGTGTTCAGATAGCTTAAGTCCACTTCAAGCTATAAAACTCGTGTATTCCAGTCTTCATTTGGTACAAGACATTTAATTCTATTTAGAACTAGGAAAACGCTTAAGTCCCATCGCGTTGTTGAGCGAGCACCGGTACGTGCAACACGACCCGAGTACGACATTCCCATAATGTTACATACCAATAAGTCTTTAAAGGTCTTGACCGATTTAGCTGAAAATTTGTAAAATAGGAGAGAATGTTGTACTTATTGACCTGCAAAATTTCATAACGATCGGAACATTTTTATGCCTTCTAAAGTGTATCTTTGTATCATCACTGACTCCCTTTAAGACCTTGACATCATTTCGTTGGGCAAACTATTTTAACTCTTTGGTTGCAAATAATACACTGCTTCCTCGATAGTATTATGATTACTTCTAGGTGGCAGTGCATGGTACCAATTTTTGTTGTCATGGTAACAATACTTTTGTTATTATTATGTAATTTCCATCTACACTACTTATCGGATCAAAATAAATTAACATATTTGGTGACCGGACGGACATACTAAATAATTTGGCCACCTCAGATTTTGTCACCGTTCAGTTTGAAAAAAAAAACTTTCGATTAACTTTAATGTAACTTTATAACTTTTTGAATGATTTTGCCACAAAACTAATGGCATTCAATCCAGATCGAAGCTTGGTCCAAATTTCAACTCGATCCGAACCTCCGTTCGACCGCTATCATGAGCCAAAAAAGCTGCGCGACTTTCCGTTGCCATGGTAACGGTACTTTGTTATAATGTAATTTCCATCTACACTACTTATCGGATCAAAATAAAATTTACATATTCGTGACCGGACGGACATTCTAAATGATTTGGCCACCTCAGATTTTGTCGCCGTTTAGTTTGAAAAAAAAACTTTCGATTAACTTTAATGTAACTTTTTAACTTTTGAACGATTTCGCCATTAAACTGTACAGCAACCCGCCTAGGTGGTATGTAGATGTGTGCAAAATTTCAGGTCGATCAGAGAAACGGTGCGACCTAATCGAAGCAGTAACAGGAAAAAAAAATCAAAAACAGACATTCGAGCCATAAGAGTCAAGTGGAGACGCTCGCTACGCTCGCTCAAAAACTAACCTCTTAAATAGATATATAATAGAGTTTTGCTGGATACCTGGACACGTTGGCATAGAGGGGAATGAACACGTTGATCGGGCTGCTAAGGAAGCTTCCCAGCTCCGCGACGTTCATTTCAATTTTGTTCCAGTTCCAGATGTCACGAGTGGATACAAGCAAAGATTGTTGTATTTGCGACAGGCATCTTGGGATGTGTTGCAAAATAACAAATTGCGTAGTGTGATGCCCACATTGACTTATACTAGGAAAACGCTCAGTTGGACGCGTTGTTGAGCGAGCACCGGTACGTGCAACACGACCCGAGTACGACATTCCCATAATTTTACATACCAATAAGTCTTTAAGGTCTTGACCGATTTAGCTGAAAATTTGTAAAATAGGAGAGAATGGATAAAATCCACCGCCATCTAGAGGACCTTGACATCATATCTTTGGGAAATCTATTTTAACTCTTGATTACTTCTAGGTGGCAGTACATAGTGACCAGAATTCTTGTGCGACTTTTCGTTGCCATGGTAACGTTACTTTTGTTAAAATGTAATTTCCACCTACACTACTTAACGGATCAAAATAAAATAAACATATTCGTGACCGGACGGACATGCTAAATGATTTGGCTACATAAATTTGTCACCGCTAGTTTTTAAAAAAAACTTTAGATTAACTTTAATGTAACTTTATAACTTTTTGAACGATTTTGCCACAAAACTAATGGCATTCAATCGGGAACGAAACTTGCGGATGGTCAAAATTTCAGCTCGATCCGAGCCTCCGTTCGACCGCTATCATGAGCCAAAAAAGCTGAGCGACTTTCCGTTGCCATGGTAACGGGACTTTGTTATAATGTAATTTCCATCACCATTACTTATCGGATCAAAATAAAATAACATATTCGTGATCGGACGGACATTCTTAATGATTTGGCCACCTCAGATTTTGTCGCCGTTAAGTTTGAAAAAAAACTTTCGATTAACTTTAATGTAACTTTTTAACTTTTTGAACGATTTTGCCACAAAACTATACAGCAACCCGCCTAGGTGGTATGTACATGTGTGCAAAATTTCAGGTCGATCAGAGAAACGGTGCGACCTGTATCGAAGCAGTAACAGAAAAAAAAGAAGAAAAAAAACAGACATTCGAGCCATAAGAGTCAAGTGGAGACGCGCGCTACGCTCGCTCAAAAATTCGTCCACCTACGTCTCGACTCTCACGTAGAGAAGAGGTGGTATTGTCTAGACTTCGAATAGGCCACACACGCCTAACTCACGGATATCTCTTAACCAGAGAAAAGGTTATTCCCATATGTGACACATGTGATGTACCTTTAACCGTACTTCATATGCTAGCAGAATGTACCAAATATGATGCCTTGCGCACGCAATTTGATCTATCCCATTCATATGAAGGACTTCTATCAGATGATAACGGCGAAAAATTTTCTAAATTTCTCATCCATAGGAATCTATTCTTAAAAAAATTAATTCACATTATAAACATTTCTTTAATTTATCAATTTTCATTCACATATTATGTTACTTTTATTTTGCTGTTACTGTCATCAATATTTTCTTTTGTTATTTATACACTTAGTAAACAATATAATCATCAAACACACTTTTAACTCATCTCATCATCTTTCATTATCACAGGAGGCGCAATACGACCTTACCGGTTGAAGCGCCCTTGTTTCTTACGTCTTCGTTATTAAAAATGAAACTTTCTTTATAATCTTAATAAACAATTGAACGCAACAAATGGGACTATTTTTAGTTACACCATCAAATATGACGCAATATGACCTTACCGGTTGAGCGCACTAGCTACTTACGTCGTCGTTATATAACGTTCTCATATCTAAACTGTCGACAAGTTCTTAAACAAAAAACATATTTTGATTAAAGATTTAATTTTGGGTTTAAATATCATCAATAAGACGGTTGATTTGAACTTACGTTGTACTGAGTCCATTTGAATGTTAAAATGGTAATGGTAGCATTAAAGTTGTTATTAAAAGCAAAGACACTTTAACTGACAGGTTTGTTCATACAAACATGTTTGGCATTGATCATTACTCACCTCCCCGGCGACGACGACCATGACAACACGAACGATGACAAAGACGATGACGTTTACGACGTGAGAATCCTCCCTTGCCTCACTCTATTCGTGGCTTGTTCTCACTAGCATGGGCCCCTCCACCCCCTCCCTAGCTAGATTGGCGCATTATGATCCAACGGTTGACGCGTCATTAAAACAAGCTCCCTAACAAAAGCTCTTTCATAAATTCTGTTGATTTTCAAAAATTAAGTTCAATAACTACAATA